>JAULBO010140975.1:0-15898 GCA_032355325.1 Clypeosectus delectus
CCCCCTAATTTCCCTAATTTTAAACTAAAATTACCTCCCTTTGGCAAATTTTGCTATACTGGCACCTCGTGTATAGAGTACTAGATAGTACATGTAGCTTTTGTTTCAGCCTCACTGATCAGTGATATTACTGGGGAGCGATTTCCACAAACTCGATGCGGCATACCTAAATTAAACATATCTTGGCGTTGCCATATTATACGTATGTATAATTATTTTAATTCTTGATACTACTCATCCTCGGACCACAGGGGTACTTTATTCCGTATGGACACTCTACATGTGATTGCGTAGTGTATACGGAATAAAGTATTTCTGGGGTGCGAGAATGGGTGTTACTAAGCTAGCTTGGTTAGTTCTGGACAGTATAACGTCCTATAGTTGGTCTGTCATATCGTGCGACTTTGTCTTTGACACCCTACATGCACATTAGTTAAGTATGGTCATCGGGGAACGCGCCATGCCCAGAGGAATTACGGCTACTGCAATCTAACATTGATATGGGAAATGTTGCTATACTGGCACCTCGTGTATAGTATTGTTTGTGCGTGTAGTGTTGAATGTAAGCCGAGAAGATCTGATCGTCATATCGGCGTTACGGTATAGAGTATCTCGGCCTGTGTTGAATGCTGAGCTCAGCGACCATTCGTTCCGGCTGCACTTTAATCAATTGTTTTTCACGGTACACCGTCCGTCATGTCTAAAGAGGTTGAACAAAAACAGGTGATAACTAGCCTCGCTAAATGAGCATAAGTTCGGCAATAGAGAAAAGTGATTTTAAAAAATGGTACTCGTGTATGCCATTTCCCCGTTGTTTCATGTTCTCGTGGTGATGCAGTACGGCAGATTGTTCATTCCAGTGAAGAGCTTGCATGATCTGTACGCGGCCCCGTGTAGACAGCCCACGTATATAGCGCCCTCTTCCCTATTATAGTAGGCCTACGCAAAGGATGAATGCTGGTTTATTAAACTACTTTCGTCGAAGTCTGTCCTTCCTTTTCTCTTTTGTGTGTGTGTTGTTATCGTGGCCTTAGTCGTTGGTCAAATACAAACGCCGCTTTAAAAGCTTGTTGTTGTTGAAATGGGGTTTACAACCGCTTTCAAGAATATTTCACTCATTTCCCTGTTTGTCATCCTGACCGTAAATTAAGCGGGTGAACATCTATTAATTAGCGCCTTTTGGCATGACGACACATTCCACCTAGCGGTTATTTTTAACTTTAGAAATGCTTGATTATAATAGTTTCATAAAATTCTGAACATCCGGGTCCTAGGACGTCTTCGTACGGCGATTGGACATATCACCAGCCTGCGTAGTGGCTCTACGTCACGGCCTATAATTATGCTAGTACTGTGTACATTATTATTATCAGTTCACGTTAACTATATGTCTTCAAAATTCTCACCAGAGGCCGGGGGGGTTAATCAAAAATGTAAACATTGGTTCTTATCCTACAGCGTGTAGACTGGAAGTAACGGAGACTGGAATGTCGAGCGCTGTAGGTAGAGTATGGCTATGTACATACTGTCGCATTTATTTGATGCACATGTACTGAATGGATGTTGAACCAACATGAATGGAGGCATGATCGGTCGCATTTAATGTATGTCGTGTTTCTGTCTAAATCTACGTGTCGCATTAAATCCTAGTCGCAGTAATATCATGATTTATATTATATGGAGGCCGAGGACAACCGGTAGCCTTGTAAATGTATGTCTGACATGGAATACTGAATGTCAACTTCCTGTCCTATGGACAACGGAAATGAATTTCCCTCATTATTAATTGGAATTCCCCGTGGAACCGTTCCATGCACTAAGTTCAACCAGGGATTGTGTTCGCGTACCTTCTCTGTCAAGTTTCCGTTTTCATTTGCCGAAATATGAACCGAAACTGATCTAAAACATGACGAATATATGATATTATATTTAATTACAATTTCATCTATTGAAAAATGGTGTTATTGTTTCAGCATTCCTATCGTCGATTCGACACAGCCGTCGGCGCACCTGTATATGCGCACGTTGGAACTGTAATCTTGGTCAATATCCTATTAATAAATCTGTGTTTCTCATTGTGCGTGATCACTCCTCATCAAAATCTGGCATCATACCTTCGGCGACCCTTTCGGGGGAAAAGCCTGATTATGACAATACACCGGGAGTAATATCGCAAAGCTTTTATTAAGCTTAGGTATACGCGTATAAATATTAATTACCAGTATACCTATAGTATCATACTATAGTATGTGCATGCAAAATATTCGATAAGATAAGATATTGTTCTAATACCAGCAGGGATTCTTTCGTGGAGCCTTGTGTAAAATGGATTGTGAAAAGACACAATGTAATACACGGTAATAGAGCGGAAACAGTAGTACTAATACTGAAGTACAGGCAAACACTGGTTATACATGTTGAATGTGTGTGTGTGTGTGTGTGTGTGTGTGTGTGTGTGTGTGTGTGTGTGTGTGTGCGCGCGCGCGCGTGCATCTGTGTATGTGTGCGTGCGTGCATGTGTGTGTGTGTGTGTGGGGGGGGGGGGGGGGTGGTAAATAGACAATCACACGTCTGCGTTACTTTCTCTCTCGATATGATATTTATACCAACATTCACGTATGGGTAATGGTCTTAGACTATTCTACAAGCAAACATACATGCCTAACTATAGTTATTTTAGTGTAAATAAGATAAAATACTAAATTACTAGTAATCGACCTGTATTTCGACCTAAGCTTCATCCCGATTCAGGAAACGTCTCCTCAGTTGATTAGCCCTGGCTGCGTTACATAGAGAGGCAGCGACATGCGTATACATGTAGATGGACATTATGGGCGTAAGTGACGAAGACAGACAGAGACCATTGGCATTGCAGAAAGCAACACAACGAGTTGCGGGTCTCTCTTCTGCGTCGGGAGATGGTGACTGACCTCGTAATAGGCACTAACGACTCTGCAATTTCGACTCACAACGACGTGTAACCGGCGATAATTAAACTGCTTGTTTTTGTCCTTAAAAGGCAGTCGCTGCTCGGTCTTGGTCAGCTCGTGGTCATGCAAATGCCGAAGGACGAACGATCAAAGAAGAAATCGACGATTATGTAACGGCTGTGGACAGCGATGCCTTGACCGCCGAGTGGCAACAGCCTCCTGCGAATGACATTATTGGATCCGAGGTGTGTTTGTGTTTGTTATGTGTCGCTTGTCCCGCGTGATTTCCTGTCAAGTGACGTTGCCCCCGGGAGCACTGACCACGAAGGTTAACAGATGGACGCATAATATTATCATGATTATACGATGTTGTTTATATGACTCATATAAGGGATACGGAAACACAGTTTTATAATACAACGGAACCTGTCCCCCACCCCCCACCCCCACCCCCTCTCTCTCGCTCTCTCTCGAATACACGTCTATTAAACAGGACGTGCTCCTACGCAGAGGTATCTAATAATACTAGTAGTTCTGGAATTAATATTTTTAAATCTGCGTTACAGACACGCTCGTCTCGCGGTTTGAGCCCAGCGGTATGAATGAGTTCAGTGAAATCCTCACGGACCGGGCTCGGCTTTTGCAAGCAGTCAAGGACGGCATAGTCCGGAAAGCGCGGATAATTCTGGAGGTGTCCGATTCTGCATTGGATACCGTACATGATGATGGCGGACTTACCCTCTTGATGATTGCTTGTTATATATCGGTGAGTATAGTCTCTGCATACAACGACACCAAAGGTTTATTTAACCTATAAGAATACGATGTGGTTGGTGTTTTTTTTGGTGTTTTTTTTTAATATATATGTTTTTATCTTTTACATTTACGCAAATGCATGAATATAACGTCATAAAAGTATTCCTTACAGTTCATTTCATCTGCAAGGCATATTAATTAATGGTATGGATGACGTCTTTCACCTGGAAATCAATACAGGTTCGCCTCTGTGCGTGTAAGCCCACGATGTCAGCTGCAGCAGAGGAGCCTGGATTATAGGATGGCATTGGTAATTGGAGTTCTAATAATTACAGACGTGCATATCAATAACATAGAATTAATAGATACGACACGGAATGCATTTACTTAAGTTTACCTATCTGCCCCCCCCCCCCCACCCCCACCGCACCCCTACCCCCCCTACCCCCACCCCTCACACACACACACACCCTTACCCCAACCCCGCACCACCACCACCGCCAACCGCACACACTTCGCAGCGGACCATCAGGAATTATTGTTCAATAATTTCATGCTCATATGATACATTTTCAGATTCCCCTCAACCGGATAAACATGCTGCGAATGTTGCTAGATCGCAACCCGGCTATTAACGAAACCGACGGCAATGGTCGGACAGCGCTGAGTCACGCCATGGAGATCGGTTGTTGCAACGCCATCCGCTGCCTCATACATCATCGCAACATCGACCCCGACGCGGCAGACCGAACAGGTACATTATTTTGGGTAATATAGTCCTCAGTATTTGTCCCATGCATATGGATGTTGTTAGCGGTATCGATACGATAGTTTTACTGTTTTGATTATTCAGTCATGAGTATTAATATTAAGTGCTCGAGTGCTGCCCTCGTCAGGGTCGGGGGGGGGGGGGGGGGGGGTGGTGGGGGGGCCCTGGGGGGGGGGGGGGGGTAGTGGTGGTGGTGAAATGGGGGTGGGGGCTGGGGCGGTGAACTGTATGTGGGTTTATACTCCCTTGGAAAAACTGTTGTAGTAAAAGTAATAGCTAGACATGCAACTCGAGTGATTATATTTAATTCCAGGATTATCATGATACTGGCGCCCAACGTGTATTCAGGTTATTCTGTTCCCGTCGAATTATCACCCGTTTCTACAAGACTTTATTAGTGTCGTCGAAATCGCCGGATTATCAAATAGATCGTATCACTAGTATATCGATACCCCTACTACGGTAACATGCGTTAATATAGCTATTTAATATGACAGATCGGGGAAGACCACATCGGATGTGTAGGCGTGCTTTCCATTGTGATAATTAAGTGGAATACAAAGCCAGAATGTTGCAATAGTTACATGCATACTATTATTATAGCCGATCATTATTACTTGTTATTAGGGACTCTTATTTCATATGAATTGAATTCATATCCGTCCTGATTCAATACAGTAACATGTGCATACGACTATGTTTCTATTTATTGTACAGTGGTTGCTTTACACAATATCTCAACGTCTGTCTGACCAATATATTATACAAACATGGTACGTAGACCAGACAAACTCACACAAAAAGGTAAACTATATCACTGTATTAAATTAGAAAAACAAATCTTGGTAAAACACCATTTAAAAAAGTTGCGATACACATCATAGTGGACTTTGAGACCGCAGTCCTCAATGCAGCCGGAAGTCTTTTCCATTGTCATCCAGAGTTGAGTTGGTCGTTGGCGTGGTATTCCTAGAGAAGACACGTATTTCTACCTCTCTTGCTGACGAATTCCTTACACTATTCAAATGCCCTTATTTTACCAATGAAAGAATGTTATATTATCCCAAATTAATTTTGTAAATGGCCAAACATATATAAATTAAAGTATCGCTTTTCATTTAAGAAACTAAAGGAACTTAAACATGTGTCTAGATTCATAACTATTATACACTCTGCTTTGAAGAATGGTTAAATGGTTCCATTAGTGTCTATAGATTACATATTATAATTATTCCATATTGATCATGGTGTGTATTGACACACATACAAACATATATATTCAATAATAGGCCACCAGCCCTAAATACAGACATAATAGTTGCTTATAGCATGCGCCATAAGCAAATATTATGTATGTATTTTGGGCCGGTGGCCTATTATTGAATACATATTATGTCTGTCTGACGTTGTATATTAATTGTATGTATTTATGTGCCATTTTGTATTTTCCTGTACCACCGTAGGTGGTAATATGGAAATAAATAAACAACCAGATTGTGAACCAGTCCGTCCGACAAGCTGCAGCTCTGCCGTCCAATGGCAAAACCTAATAAATCACATTTTCACCGAAATTGAGTTGACACACATTTTGGAGTTACTAGGTTTTGTGCTTCATGTTAACATACTCTTGCGGTTGCGTTGTCACCAATTTTGGAGTTACTAGGTGTTGTGCTTCATGTTAACATACTCTTGCTGTTGCGTTGTCACCAATTTTGGAGTTACTAGGTTTTAACATACTTGCTGTTGCAAAAATGCCACTCATTACCTGTTTATCACCATGCCAACACCTAGCATGATGTGCATTTGTTGCCAATCTCATGGCAAAACCTAATAACTATTTCGCATCCAAACTGCTTTCACGGTCTGAAATCCAGTAACACGGCATTCATTTTGAATCGATGTTACAAAAGGGCAGCAAAGTGTTTTTAAATTTAGTCATTTTCATTTTTATTTATTGTTTTAAATTGTTATTGTCAGGTGCATGTTTCTCTTTTAAACTACTTTAAAATATTTTACATCGATATTTGGTAACAGAGGTGTGGCGAGTGAACTAGAACTATAGAGTGCACGGTGTGGACAGCTACACTGTAGGACACCACTCAGTGTCCAGATTTTGCTTTGCAGGCAGTATATATACATGTACAGTGCTAGTATCCGATTTGGTTAACTACAGTAATGTATATATTTATTTTGCGTTATAGCTTTGCTTCACATTCGTTGTTATATACGTGTATTGATTTATTCTACAAATCACAGTCCTTCATTTACTAATAGGGAGTAAGCTTAAGATTAATGCATTCATATATACCTGCTGTGAGCATATTATACGTCATTGATCTGCGTGCGTGCGTGCGTGTATGTGTGTGTGTGTGTGTGTGTGTGTGTGTATAAATGAGTGCTTATTGAGATATAATGGATTATTATGTATGTGTATTAAATAATGTTCAACGTAAAACGTTTGTTTTAAAGAGAATCTTGAAATATATTCACCTGTACCCGTATTCTCGAAGCTTTCTTAGCTAAGAAAAATCTTAAATCCTAAGAATGTTTGTAAGAGGTATATTCTCAAAAATTCTTTACTGAGAATGTTCTTAGGTATATGCCAACTTACTAAACTATTTAAGATAGGTAAAGGACCACTTCTTAGCTAAGAACGTTTCGAGAATACGGGCAATAGATTTTACATATTACTTTTTCGATTTTAATCCATCCGCGCACCTTTCAGGTAACACACCTTTAATGTACGGAGCTAGCCATGGACACGAAGAGGCGCTACGAATTCTCATACAGAGCTTCCGGCGACTTGGACTTGCAGTAGAGCACGTGAACAAAGACGGGTTCACCGCTCTTCTAACGGCGGCGAAAAATGGGCATTTAGAGTGCTGCAAAGTCCTCGTTAACCAAGGCAGAGCCACTGTTAGCATCAGCGACACCCGCACGAACCGTCCTGCAATCGAATGGCTAAGAGAACAGAAGTTCGACTCAGCCTCGCTGGACTTCCTTCGACCTATTGCGAGGTTCTACCGGGCTGCCAAACTGGCAACTTCCATTGCGAAGGGCACGGCGATCTTGTCGATAGAGACGAAACCCAATTCGCGCGTGAGAGTAGCGTCGCCAGTTAAAGACGTCTTTACCCAGAGAAGACATCTGGACAGACTCCAAAGAGACGCCTGCCTTGACGTTCGAAGTCCGCTAGCAGTTAGTAAAGGTTCATCTCCGAACTCCGACACAGTGCATGCTACTACTCGCGACAGTGCTCCTCTCGTGGTGAACTCCAACAGGGACGATGAGATCTGCAAACCGGATACGGTTCAAACGGCACCTGTCCGAAAATTAGAGATCGACTGAAGCATACGTTACGTTATATACGAATGGGGTTCGCCGCGCAAAATTCTCCACTAGATGGCGGCTGTGCATTAGGAGTCCTGCAGTTTAATCATGCGCATCGAATATAGTCTCTAGACAGTCGCCCAGTTTCGCAATAATATTGTAACACAACCTATTCATTGTTTTTCCAGGTCTATAGATATAGGAATATGTGCCACCTGTACCCAACGGATGTTTCCATGGCATTACTGTTTGCTTGCCACCAATGGATCTGTAATTAATACAAATTCTCAGTAGACTATGATCCTGTCCTATGTGTGGGTGACTCTGCGCGTCAATTTGGAACCAGTTAATACTAAGGGGAGCAACTTTTGCTATCTACCGACTGGGCACGGTCTAGAGACAACGCGAATTTCCGTGAAAACTAGTTCGGATTTCTCAGCGGCGAACCCCATTGAAAACATCTCGTTGTACGATAAATTATATCTAATGGACAATCGTTTAGTATTTATCGTGCTAATGACGTGAACTATTGACATACATTAATTGTTTTTCTATAACAACCTGTATGCAGACGGATGTTTACAGTATACACCACACATGTACAGACAGATATTTTATTTTCGTCTCACCCATGTACATGTACATGTATACGCACATTACACATATGAAATAATTATATATAGTATATATATAGTATGGAAATGTATTATATGATGGCCATTCTTAAGAATTATGAGAGACGGTTAACACTGTTAAAACGGTACACATGCTAATTACAATATGACTTTATATACACAATATATTAACAGTAGGTATGTTTGCAACATCAAATATACGACCACTGGTTTGTACGTATCTGTTCAGATTATGAACATTGTCGCATACCGGATTAATTTTGTTAGTTCACTTACTTGTAGATTGTTACTTTTGGTTGTCAGTGAACATATATGACTATGAGTTATTATAAACAACTTAACAAGTTTGGTACTGTTGATGAACACATTAATTCTCCTAGTCAGTTGATTTACACATTATTATACCAGATTTGGTAGTTTTGATGAAGAACGTTCTAGTCTATTGGTTCACAGAAAGTTATGACATGAGATTGTTCCAATATTAATTAATTACTAGTACTTGGGAGAGAATACGATTGTTAGTATTGTTGCATGGTACACTATTACAGTGGGTTTTTTTTAGTTTTTGTTTTATGAAGCATCAGTCGGACAGATTGTTCATAGAAAGTTACTACATGAGATTGTTACTGTTAATGAATTACTTAGGTGAGCTGAATTGTGTTACATGCTATTAATATTACACAAGGTTATTTTTGTTTATGAAAAGAGAAGAATACTGAAGATATCAGTTCTCGTCAGCAGGTTCAAGGAAAGTTACGAAGTGAGATTGTTACTGTGGATGAAGACAGTTTGTTTACACATACTTATTATACTAGATTTACTTTTAACGAAAACATCAGTTCTCCTAAGGAGTTGGTTCCCCATGCAGGGCCCGGTTGTTCAGAAGGTGATTAGCTTAATCATATGGTTGGGCTAAACACAAAGTTAAACTTTCAAGGGCTTTTAAAGTAAAAATTAGACCAAAAAAAAAATGCATGTTAATGAATAGGGTATTTATTGAAATGAAGCAGTAATTAAATATGCAAATAATTATTAAGATAAAAAAAAAGTAGTTTAATTTAAGTAATGATTTTATCGCTAACCATGTTATTAGCTTACTCACCTTCTGAACAACCGGACCCAGATTGATACTGTACACATTGTTCACACAAATGAACACGTTTATTCTCCTATAGTCAGCTGGATTGCACATTGTTATGATACAAGATTTGTTACTTTTGAGGAATGCATTGATGAGTTCTCCTAGTCTGTTGGTTCACAGACAATTAATAAATTATTACATTTCATGAGCATAATTAAATAGTTCGCCTAAGTTGAATAGCTATTATTAATTGTATGCAATGTAGGAAACACCTGATGAAGATTAATACTATTCCAATTTTAAGAATTTCACATTTATATATGGCATGGAAGGACAGACTTTGTTGAATTTTAGATTGGGGAATTGTAGACTCCATCAAGAAGAGTATATCTACCGGCATCAACAACAGTGGAGATCAGGGCCCCCCGTCTCTTAAGTCTTATATTAAAAAATGTGTACGAATCACAGTATGTCTTGATTCCACAGACAATTAGGCTTCAATTGTGCAACCAAATAAATCAATTTGCTTGATTATTGATGCGGTAATTAGTCTGTAGGCCGATTACTTCATTCACAGACGTGATGTTTTGATCGGATTGTCCATAAATCATCGGAACAGCGAGTGGACAGCTGTTGGAACAGTTTGGATATTTACATGAATAAAATAACTATTATCGCAAAAACACATTTATGTAGTTGCTAGTTGCACATGTATTAAATGTGCTAACCTTGGCTCTCTTCTTAACCCCGAGGGGAGCAACCTTCTCGAATAGAGGGGTCACTTGATCTCAACGTTTTCCAGTATTTCAATGCGCTGGGTTGATCAGTACGTGTGGCTTAAATACACGGGACAATACGAAATCCAGCTAGGAATGGATTCACTAATCATTGTATTTCATGTCTCCATGCTTATTGTTCACATAGTGCTTTGTCAAATTCGTCACCGATCGCGCTCATCAACCGATGCCATCTTGCAAGCTACTTTTATCAACAGTGTCTGTTCAGGTGAAAGTTCAAAATAGGACTTGAAACAGACGAATTACCTCGATAATTATTGTTTATTACTTTCACCTTTTCAAATGCATATTGCAGACACCATTCCGTAACATAAGTTCCAATTGAATTGGTTTACCATTCACTTTAAGACGGTGGGCACAAGTGGGTTTACTAAAATTTGATTTTACCAGTCTGTATCTTTTGTTAAAGAGGACAAACTTTCCTTCCTTTGCTAGTTCCGAAACTAACGCTCAAACAGATATATATTTAACACTCGCTCGTTCAGCTTGGGGCTGATAATTATATGATTTTAATGAGATTGTAGTTCAGTGAATCGCTTACCGGGGCATTTAAAAAGCTCGTGTTTCCTCTACGGTATCCTGGGCTCCTATTCGTTAGGTTACATTACGTCTATATACATATATAACAAGACTAGGTTACATTAGGTCTATATACACATATAACAAGACTAGGCTACATTAGGTCTATATACATATATAACAAGACTAGGTTACATTAGGTCTATATACATACATGTATATAACAAGACTAGTAGCCTGTCAACTATCCGTCCACACATATTTTTAATATTCACTGAGTTAACAATATTGTGATGGTAGCCTTCCAAAATAATTCTACATTCTGCACGCTAAATCGGCCACAACCACATTATTACAGTAGCTAGGTTATACAGAATGACATCAGTTTTGTAAGGTACTATTAAACTTATGCCTTAAACTATAATTAGTGTAGTCGAATATTGCGCTTGTCCTATGGCGGCCATCTTTATGACGACACGGTCAAAGGTGGTCTCAATCGTCTATGATTATTTTTAAATTATGAATGCTAAACGTGTAAGTGATACAATGGATCATTGTGGAAGAGCCACATGATTAGTGGTATTTTATAATTATAGTATAATCAGAATGAGTAGACATAACACACAATGACAAGTTATAATCGAATCACACGTAAAATAACTTACTATCACATTATACATTTATAATAATATTATACTCTCTTTTTTTGTTATAGTATCATCTCATGTATAATTATACTACTACTAGTATCAGTGGCGGATTTACGGAAGAACATTAGTACAACAGTTAATGATAGACATTGAAGGTACGTACCAATAGAAGTAAAGCACTAGAAACAAATAACTATATCTACAATATAACTTCAGAATGAGTCTCGGGATAGCATTTTAAAGTTAGATGAAAGACTTGCGCAGAACCATTTAGAAATACAAATCATTGAAGTAAACGTAAAATAACTGAATCTATATGTCATATTACTAGTTCTTTAAATGGAAGGACGGAACGACTAATACCCTGTCACATTGTGTGTGTGTGTGTGTGTGTGTGTGTGTGTGTGTGTGTGCGCGTGTGTGTGTGTGTGTGTGTGCGTGTGTGTTTATTTATTAGATTGCGCGTTCAATTTGTTTTATAATTACGTGGGTTGTTTTGAGATTGTTTGTAAAGTGGGATCATAGCTAATGCATTTGACTGGAATAGTTTTCGTCTTGCTCGTCGATATTGTATATCTATTATCGGATATATGTATTGCCTTAGTTACTTTATTGTGTTTTACATACACTATAGAGTAATGTTGTATACACATTATAGCCTACTGTCAGACAATACATGTACGTCCCACTTTAAGATAGTATGTCCTACTGCCAGACATTATATTATGTCCTACTGCCAGTCCATAATGATGTCCTCCTCTCAGACTCAGACAATACGTGTACGTCCTACTGTCAGACAGTACTATATACATGTAGTGTGTCCCAGTGTCAGACACTACGTTCTACTTTCAGACAGTACATATTATGTCCTATTGTGGGTCAATAATTATGTCCTACTGTCAACCATCAAAGAGTATAGTCGACAATGCTATTGTGTGCCCTGTCGTCAGATAACATGTCCTACTATATTAAAGATATAGCATCATAATATACATATGCTTGCAAGCAATTGTTTGTGTTTTCTTTTGGTTTTTCTTTAAAAGAAATCAATAATAAGTATACATGTAGATGTACAAAATCTGAAACAAAATCTAGCATAACTTTATAACGCTAAAATATCCAATACCAGAAAAATGGTATTTCCCAACAATTTCTCTGTGCTATATATAGAATAGATTAATGAGTCGTCCGTTTCTTAGGGGTTTAAGGATTTGCAAAGGGTTATGTGAGGGACATATTTACACATACACCTTACCTGTGACGTCACGAATTTAGGTGATCACCTTTTTGGGGGGTAGGTGTCTTTGGATAGGAAATAGATGTATTTCCAGTTGACTACAAAATCTGAAAACAATCTCACATGTCGGGAAAAGATTGTTCTTTCAGATTATGCAAGAAACCCGATAGCTACCAGTTCTCCATATTGCAAATATGAAGCTGCCTCTTTAATGTATCACTACATTATTAAAAGCCCAACATGTACACAGCATTGGACAAATAAACAATCGAATCTCTAATAGAATATCAGTAGACCATTTGTTTACGAACGACTGTATGTAATGGTTAAACAAAATGATAAGAAATATTTAATATAACCCAGCCACCATGGTATCATCTCACGAAGCTTTCTCCTCCACTGAAACCATAGCGCCCTCTTTCCGATAGCTAATACAAAGAGTGCTATGGTATGTCGGAGGATAAGACATCTTGCCTAGCCCACGTGACCTAACTCGACATGCTCCTTAACCCTTTCCCAAACAGGCCGGGATTCTCTGGCACTTTAGTGAGATCAAAGCCTTTGGGTCGGGGCTGATAGTTCAATCGGATTCGCCCTAAGAATGCAAGCTCCGCCTACTTTGTCACTAACACAACATCACACGCACCTACTGTTTGACCTTATAAGGGCACAATACACGAGCATCTTCAAACACAACCGGGACGCTTTCGTAACATTATTATGGTTGACTTCAAATTAGAAACACGGGGAGACAACTCACTCTGCCGACAGGGTGTAAAGATGCCTGTCAGGTTTTGAATGCGTGTGCTGGGAAGGGTCGTGCTCACGGAGTGTACACATTGTTCCCTATTCGGGAAGATGGGGCGTATGAGAGCTTTGACATTATTTGTGATAGGATACCCTGATTGATAACTGTACCAATGTTGCAGACATCTCAAGTGATGCAGTTGCTTACACTCGTCTTGCTCTGTGTTGCTGGAGTTTCCGGAGAGCTGAAGTTAGGAGAAACCCACGTTTGTGAACGCAGCGAAAGGTAGGACTATCAAGGACGAAGTGGTTAATATACTGAAGCACTCCAACTAACAAAATAAAGTTTCTCAAAACTTGTGTTTCGTGGATTGTTGGCTGTAGAAAGATGACTAATTGATGGGTTTTTACTCGATTAGAAAAACACTCCATCAAACCATATACATGTGTTAGTCATTATTGCGCACACTGACGTTGCCGCTGTACATGTCCAATGTTGTCCATATCCATGTAGGCGTGTGACATTTTAATTGCCGCTACTCATTAATTACATCCGCTACAACTCCAGATTTATCCCGCTGAAAGCCAGATTTTGCTGTTATGCTTGTTTCTTGCAAACCGTTACACCATCCTACATGTGGCTAACTCGTTATACTAGGCTACATGTAAGACGTACAAGGACGGTTACAGAAAGTAGAAACTTGTAACGGATTAGAAAACGTTTGACAGTGTTAATGGGTAAAGCGAATTCCACGGAAACGGAGAAAAAACACCCACCACGTTGTATACACTGTATGCATGTACAGACTACAGTAGTGAATGCATACATACATGTACAGTACATGCAAGTGGGTTGGCCCCGTTTAGGGTATGCGTCACACTAATAACATAAGTGCCTATGTCATTCTCAGGTCTTGCAAATTCATGTTGTGCATCATTATTCTAATGCTCTTAAATACTTCTGTAAGGAGAAATGAAAATAAAGTCAATTTGTAGAGAATGCCAGTGTGTTTTATTTGATTTCCTAAAAAGTAGAACCAGTGAGTTAGGCACTTATGCTATTAGGGTGACGGTACGGTAACCTTACCGAAAGTCTGCAACGAAGCTGCATCTTGTTTCTTATGACTGTAGGCATAGTTATGTAACGTGAAGCTGTGTTTCTTATGACTGTAGGCATAGTTATGTAACGTGAAGCTGTGTTTGTACTAATACATGTTTTGTAGTAACAAGTACAATTCTTCGATATCAACAACTTCGATTAAAATTCAATGTTGAATAGTTTGTGGCATATTTAAAAATACCAAGCCATGCCCCTTTGAGGCCGTTCTCTACCGCTACCGTTTCGTGAACATTTTTCCTATATATGTAGGCACTATCAAGCTACATGTAATTGCCGTTAAATAACATGATTGCTAAGTTGCGTGTGTGGCTGTGTGCGTATGTGGTCTATGTTCTCTATTGCAAATGTACACTAGACAATGTGCGCTGCGCTATCAATAGACACGACGTCGTGCTAGTGAAATACTGTAAACGAACAGCTAGAAGCAGGGTCAGCGAATATATGAATAAAGGACAGACTAAGTATGTAGTTTTAATGAATTCTTACCACAATATGTTTTTAGTTGTTTTTCCATAATGTTGGTGTGGGTTATCAAAAACAAAATACAACATAAAATAGGGACTCACCGACGACATAATTATTATAGAGATAATTATATCGTTATATACTAGAATATATTTTTTTGGGTAATACTTCATTAAAACTACATGTGTACCTGTGACTATTAAAGTAGACGTATACGGAGTATCCTCAGATCTCGTTATTGAAGAGTACACTAGTCATGCTGTATGTATACCTGAGTGCGGAATCTAATGTTTTCTCTTACTACAGCTACACAGAGGTTGAAACGCAAAGTAAAGACATCCCACGCACCGTCTGTACCTATACCTGGTGTCTAGCCATACCGCCAAGATGCAGGGAATGTCGGTATGTACTAATGTTATAGTCAGAGTATATACATTCTAAGTGTAATCAGCGATGTCATATTATTGTATGCTATTCATTTTAATTTTGCGTCTGATCGATATTATATTATACAGCTCAACAACACATTAATGCTCGGGATTTTTTCATGGACGTTTTTGTGTTGTAAATCCGGATTACAGATCGTACACACACTTTTATTTTCCAGTACCGAGGTAATAAAAACTTATGTAGACGTCACCGTGACCAAGCAGAGAACTATAGCCGTGTGCTGCAATTACTACGTCGAAGAAGGCAACACGTGTGTCCGTACGTACGTCCGTTCGTACAGCGCTTCCTGCAATTAGCGCATTATCAGATTTTTTTTTTTTTATATAAGGATGAATATTATTTGTATTAGTTCGTTTGAAATTTATTATTCTAATTCATTTAAATATGTGAACCTTTTCGTCATACACTTCTA
>JAULBO010141086.1:5861-25427 GCA_032355325.1 Clypeosectus delectus
ACAAATGTGCAGGGGCAATATTCAGGTCCTATGTGACAAATGTGCAGGGGCAATATTCAGGTCCTATGTGACAAATGTGCAGGGGCAATATTCAGGTCCTATGTGACAAATGCGCAGGGACAGTATTCAGGTCCTATGTGACAAATGTACCAGGGAAGAAAGTGGAGTGGGTAAGGAAAAGACACATCATGGGGAAAATGTACATGATGTATAAGATTCGCCATGTGTTACCAATTCAAATTATCCCAAATATCGACACACAGGCGTTCGACATAACAGGAGTTGACTGTAATTATATGTTTATTTGGTACCAGTATACGAGGTCTGTTGCATTTATTGTATCCAATTGCATACGAGAGGCAATAGTAGGCATGATGCAGTAGTAGACCTTAATGTTTTTGCTTATTTATTGCAGCCACACCTTCTCGGTCAGTTTCTGCCACGCAGCCGGTGTTCATGGCTGTGTAATGAACAGCATTACTGCATCAAGTTTTCCAAAAGCTTGGTACTAATATCCACCCCAACTGGAACAATTTGTAAGAATCAGCAGGTCTTCGGCAACGATGCTATGGGGGTTACACAAATTAAAGAATTGTTTAACCTGATTAACTGCAGTTACATTGTGTATCACAAATACACGCATAATAAGGCCAAACTGTTTTAAAGAAGCATTATTATCAAGATGTTTTCCGTCGTCTTTTTGATGCAGTTTGGTGCTAGAGACCTGAGACCTGTGGGAATTGCACAACAGGCAGGTGCATCATGACAATGGACCTCAAATTAACACTTAAATGACAACCTTTTAACAGACATTGACATAGTCTCCTGTATAAAGATTATGCTCTGAAGTTGTTTGATGAAAGTACAATATCGAAAAGAAAGAAATACTCCAGTTTAATGGAAGTGATGCTGTGATAATGACGTGATGACAAAGATGATATATTGTACTGGGGTCAGGTTCACAAACATTTGATATCATATGTACTCATAGTAATCGTTCCCCTTTTCAACTCCTGAGATTGCCACTACCAACAATTAAACATTGACAATCAAATACTAGTAGGTGAATTTCCACCAGTTGATAATAAAAAATTAATCAGCCTAAGATGGTCAGTCTATTTTGGGCAGGAGATACACTTGAATAAGTGTGACGTGAAGCTCATGAGAATTCTCCATGCAATCTTAATGAGAATGCAATGGAGGAAAGGTATTACCTCATACATGTAGGAATCGTGTTACATCTTAACTGCAGGGACATTTCTTATGTTGTCCTCAGTTCACAAGAATTATTGTACAGTTCTCGCATAACATCATTAACCCTGAGACTCCTTGTTGGATTAATCATAATCTCTTTAGCATCTCTCTGGTTGGCTTCAGCAGAGAGATACCGTATATATACTTGTGTATAAGTCGACTTCGTGTATAAAGTCGACCCCCCTTTTCAGTTATTGAAATCGTCCCTCACATATATGATACGTGTATAAGGCGAATCCCCTTCTTGGACACATTTTCTTGGCTATAGCTGACCCATCCAGATCAAGCCAGCTATAGCAGACCAATAATACATTAAATACTAAACACTTGGGTTATTTCTGCATATATATTGTGATACAACTGATCAACTGACCAACTACTTGTTGCTGTTAGTATGGAAACGGAATCAATAAATCATAGGTTACAACCCAAAACAGTTCCTTGTGAAATATTATAAACAAAATGGTGACGATTAGCTTTGTTTGGATTTTACCATCACAGGGATGAAACGAATGGATTCATTACTTAGATTGATTAAATTAAGAAAATGCAATTAAGACAACGTAACTAAATGCTTTGTTAATAACTTGACAGCATTGTACTATATATCCAGCTGCCTGCAGTTCATTGTTTGGAACGCGTAGTTAACTACTGTACATGTTTCGACACCCCTTCTTTCTGATTCCCTAAACTCGACTTATAAACGAGTATATACGGTAGTTAAGACAAGAATTCCCAATAGCTATTTGATAGATCACACACTGCACTTAAAACAAAAGAGCTTTCAGATTCAAAGATAGTGCTTTAAAAAGGCTACCAAGAGTATTACAATACAAAGTTGTTTTCTGAAGAAAAACTGACTGTTCATTAACATTTCCAGATCCTATTACAGTCAACTCCCACTGTGTCGAACCTCGGGGGACCGATGTATAATATCGACACATTGTGACTATCGAGACAAGAGAAAATAGATGAATATAGAAGGACGTGTCGGGACCAAGCACTTGGTTCGACTAATGCATGAATATCGATATAACAGAGCTCGACATAGTGGGAGTTGACTGGATGTTCCATATCCAAGTCTTGGACCCAGATTTCTGGATAATACTGGATTGTGAATGGCAAGTAATACAACTTGTCCACACTCAACAGAGAGTTGCCAGAAAAGACATGGGCCATGACATGCGCTAATTCACCCATCGAAGCAGTTGGCTGAAAACGTCTGTCATTAAAAAATCTGGACATGAAAATGGCACATAAAGCTTCTGAGTCATCAAAAGTCTGTTGACATAGAAGCTTATCTCATTATTGGGCATATATGTCAATGCCCTACTAAAGGAATTAGGTATGCATATTGAAGTCGATGCCCAGAGTCCGGTCATACTGGGTCCAGGATAACATAAATTGATGATAATTAAATGGCTCGCATTCCAGTGATAAATCTCTGTCAATCAATAAAAACAGTCCATCAATTTCAGAGTGTACACATTTCTTTTTACCAGAACTATGGAAGAGTTTGCATCCCCAGTGCGTGGTGGTCGTGGTCCCATTTCACAAAGGTAATTGAGGTTTAAAGACAGGATCCCCTTAACCTTCTTCCTGCTGTAGGCAACCAGACATGTCCTATAAAACCAATTATATTTAAAACAGCAAAGAAGACGGTTAATAAATCTAATAAATATACATCCGATAGGGTTATATTGTTAGACTGGGTCCCCGTGGGATGCATCTCCCCGATTAGGGAACGGTATGTACACCTCAGTGAGCTCTACGCATACTACCCTTCCCAGCACTTGCATTCAAAACCTGGCAGGCATATTTACACCCAATCAGACCCGTGTTTCTAATTTGAAATTAACCAATCAAAACATATGCTCCAAAAGCGTGCCGGTTGTGTTTGAAGATGCTTGTGTATTGTGCCCTTATAAGGTAAAACCGTAGGTGCGTGTGATGTTGTGTGAATGACAACTATCAGCACCGACACAAAGGCTTTGATCTTATTTAAAACTTGAACACTGCCAGAAAATCTGGCTAAGAAAGCTTGTCGAGTTAGGTCATGTGGCCTTTAGGCAAGATGTGTGGGATGTGGTTTAGTTAATGGTTATATCGCTTATGCTAAAATGATAAATCGGAAAGTGATATCGCTGATCAAAGTCATACATTTGACAAAATTCCAACTCGTCAGTAATCATGACATACCAGTTATTCAGAAAGTACAAATAAACACAATGCCATGTACTGAGGTATTTCTGAGAAAGCTAAAACTTTTTACTTAGCCAAAATGTACTTGTTGCCATAGCGGAGCTGCACTCTTAACTGCTGGGTATTGCAATTAGATTTACTGCTTAATTAGAGGTCCACTAATTAGATTACTCATACAGCTAACTGATTTTTAACAGGAGTTGTTGCAAATGGAAATGCCGGTATTAGATATTTAAATTTGTCATTCGAGTGTATATAATGGCTAAACAACGGTGCCGTTAGTTACTCTTTCATGTCCATGGATTCCCGAGAACAAACACATATTAGTATTATAATTAATTATACTCTTACTCTTAGTAGTCTTAGCACATATAATTCAGGGATCACCCACCCATCCCCTCCCTATTCTCAGTACATATCATTCAGTTTTGACTCCCTGTACAGCAGAGTTGTTGTGTGGATAATATTATCAGTATTAAAGGTGTGGGGAAATTATTAACCGGATTTCTTAAAATATTGTCAATATCCTGCATTTGGCATAGGCATGTCAGCCATCCAGCGAGCAATAATACATAGAGTGTGTCACAAAATCAGGATAGTGGCAATGTCTAAAAACAGAGGGAAAAATCTGTGTCATATCATGTCAAGCTTAAATCAATAAAAATTAATCAACAATGTCATCAGCTTTCACGTCATATTTTTAGACTACTTCCTCTTCCATTACATGTAACATACAAGTGAAAGTACGTTACATACATATGATTTATAAGCAAGAAACCAATATAATCTAGTATCAGCTGTTACGCCCACACCCAACGGATATCGCTGACTGGATATTGTAAATATCAGTGTGCTTTATTATGCCGAGATCTTTAATAGTGCTTTTGAGACAATTTAGTAATTTACATTGTATGCACCATACACTCAGATCATTAGAGTGCAGTCGTTGGGATGGTATAATGAGAAGTGTAAATGGCAGTCTCATATCTTGCTTATTAACTTCTGTATATTAGGAACCACCATCTAATACTGTAGATGATTAAATAACTTCTGGTAATTTATAAGGTTTTCTTTAATTTGACTATAGTACATAAAGAACTGAATAACTTAATTGTTAGCAATGTTTCTTGAAAATACCTAATCTAGGTATCTTTCCCTCATAAAATTACTAGTAATACAGTAGTACCACACTACATACTAGAAACTGGACTTTCAACATTTACTACCTTTCATGAGGAAAAGATCATCTGTAATTTCTCTTAACATGAGTTACCGGTATTATGTCTGTCTCTGTAACGTATGATAACATGGTCTGTAATATTACAAATTGTTTTTGTAACATTATCTTGATGGGCATGTCATAAACATGATCAATAGATATTGGTTTTCATAGCACTAATTTTTTGATAAATGGTACAGATTCATAAGTTCATAAATGTTAATCTATATTTTCAATCTGCAAATATCAGTAACTGTAAACATTTTGGTCAAAAGATGAAAATATTAAAATTGCCTCTGGGTATAATATTTTTTCATTATGATAATTTGTGATTTATAGATACCAAATTAATTCAGCATAATTTGAAGCATGCTCCAATAAGCACCCATTATGCACAATTGCATATCTGAGTTAAAAAAAAAAAAAATGTTCATATACTTGGACAGGTGTTTAAAGATGTTTGCACATATCATGGCTTGTCAGTTTAGAACAGGCGGAAACCTGCACTATCCATGTAGCATTGCACAGTAAAACCCAGAGCACCAACTGGCAGAAACGCACCAAGGATGATAACCGCGCTGCCGCAAGTTATATAGCAGCACACACAGTGCGACGCGCCTCCAGGAGAGCGGAAGGTCGTGGGTTCATATCCTCGGCCGTGTCATACCAAAAGACTTTAAAATAGGGTACTTGCTGTTTCCTTGCTTGGCGCTCAGCATTAAAGAGGTAAAGCAAGGACTGGTCGGCTCGGAGTCAGTATAATGTGTCTGAGTGGAGTATCCATGTTCTAACTGCGGAATGATATTCCAGTGAACTCAGCACTATAAAGACTGGTGAAATAACCAGACTGGCACAAGCAGTCATATACACATACAAACATGCATACACTGCATACAAGCCATGATATGAGCACATTCTTGAAAGCAGTTTTAAACCCCAATTAACAACAACACACACACAGTGAATCCTATCACGATCGCGTCAGGAAGGTAACTTTCGCGAACATCAATGCTGGGTCCCCAAGGCCCAGTAGCTTTGTAGTAGTAGTATCAAAGCCCAACATCATAACGCTCCCACCAGCAATTGAAGACACTGGTATATGGCTATGAAATGTTAAAACCATTGGATGATATACCAGTAATCCCATTTTGATCGGCCATGATATTGGTGACTCAAACAAGTGAATGGTTTGGGATTCAGCGACCACAATCTGTTTATTGTATAGGAGAATTCGTAATGTATTGGTAGTAGTGGTGGTAATGCAATGTATCTGTAGCCGTATGTGATATAAGATGCTCCTACTGGTCTCGGCCAGAGGGGTCACCACATGGGGTGCCATTGTCGCAGGGTGGGAGGCGCCAATGTCGCAGGGTGGGATTTTTTTTCACAGATCATGCTGATCTTGTGATTCGAACCCCTCTGGCCGAGACCAGTAGGAGCATCTTAATACGGCTAGATATCCATGGCTGATACATGTAGAACAAGGATAATAAATACAATCTGTGTATAGTAGCCTACATTGCTATGTTCACTGCATGCAAAATGGTTATTGTTGATTATCCTGGATGGGATGTGAACGCTATCTCTGCACTAGCACGACACCCCTGAACTGCCCAGTTTAAAGATAAGACATGGAATACTCGACTATCAAGTACATAATTATTTGATTGATTATCAACGATTATCAACGATCAAGATTGAGCTTTAGTTATTAATAAATTGTATAAAGTAAGACATTAAAGATAGCCAACATTCATTCTTGGCACCAGGAAAATTTGAAGAAGCACCACATAATGAGTTCATAATGACAAAGATTAACCATTATGTCCATCATTAAGCATACTCTGTGGAAATTGCTAACAATTATTGACTCTAACTGACAGAAAAAAATCCTGGAATTACTGATAATGATGAGTGATCCTGCAAAACAACTCATTAGCCAGTGACATCGAACCTTTAAAGAAGCAAATCATAACAAAGGTGTCTTTAAACCACAGTCTCAATTGCAAATATTGTCTCTGCAATCAAGCAAAAAGTTGTCATATTATTTACCAATACCAGGTGGGCATATGGCCTTGACCTTTCACAATCATAGGATCTTTAGAACTGACATACAGATACAGATTCTCTGACAAATACGAGAAAGATGACCCTCATGATTGATTCCTTACTGTGTACACAGATACTATTGTCATCTCGAGCATAAACATTGTTATGTTCTTATTGGCTAGTTTCTAACATTGCCTGCCTGGACACAAGCAACATTGGTCATTGAACAGCAAAGAATGTCCATGTAACTCGACGTTCCAATCTGATTATCCTCTCATATTAACAGTAATGGCACTCGTGAATTCCTGTGTAAATGGTCCTGACGTGTCCTCTTTGACATTTCAAGCAACGTTCATAATTAATATACATTCGCTCTGAGAATTCTCTTCCAAGTGTAGAACAAGATTAATTGATTTTTGCTTACTAGCCGAGACTTGTCTCTCGTCAGTATCGTGAAGTTAAACACTTCTAAATATAGACCTATTGAATGAGCTAGGATTCTATTAAACACCATTTAGAAATGTGTAGAACTTCTGTGATGTAGTGATCTGTGTATGATGGGATGTTTGAGAACCCGAAAATAAAGCATGTCATGGGTTGCAACAATTTTTCAATGATTGTAAGAGTTTATAAATATATATTTTTATATCTTTCATTGTCAGATCTGAGAGGAATTGTAGGCCGATATTAAGATGTACAATGTGGCATTTTGATTGTTTCTTAAAAAATCTAATCCATGGCCAGTACTTTGGGCTGGTCTGATGGTCAAGAGTGATTAATCTTAAAACGACTATTTATTTATTTTTAATTGGGAGGTTTTTACAGTCGCCTTCCAGAGTGGCTGATATTGGCAGACGACTATTTACACGGATATTAAACATTTTATAAATCTACTGTCTGTTGGTGGTGATGTTGCAGTCAATATTAGTACAGTATATGCCCTAATGGAGTGATCCTAATCTGAACATAAGGTCGTCTAATCGTATGCCTGCAGTGGTCCGCAGCTGCTTGTGTTCAAATAATGAGTCTGAAAATATCCAAAGATGACATTCCATTCACATGTTAAGACACATTTAAGGAGTAATGTGACAGCATCTTGGACTTCTTCTCATGTAACAAGCATGATTGCCAGACAATAGATAGACCTAAATTCCAGTTCTATTAATCAAGGCCGGGCTTCTTTTGAGTTGCAACTAAATTGAACCAATCGGAGCACGTCTTGGGACACCTAGATTTGTTCCAGTTCTTTACAATCACTTCCGCGGACAGTAGCGCAGTTTTTGACCACCGTCTTCACTAATATCGAATATTTTTCTTATTTTAAATATGAATAATAAACTTGTTTGTAAAATTCCCGTACATGGTATTATGTTTCAATGATTGATTGATTTGTTGTTTAACGTCACTGCGAGAATGTTTCAATGAAATTTGAACATTAATTCTGTACCATGGTGTCTGTTTCTTTATATATTAAATATTATTCTCAATCATGATAAACCCAAGAATGGATTCAAACAAAAAATTCAAATGCTTCAAGTAATACTGCCAAATTCTTGCATTTACAGTATACAGTATACATGCCTGTTTGATGAATGAACTAATTGCATCCTTAAATTAAGCAAAGGAACAAAATAATTAGATTCCACAAACATTGAATGGCACGGAATGGCACCTCGAAATGATTGCAAATCCATATTACCATATTCACATTCTTCTAAAGACTAATTAACTCTGATTTCTATAGTACAGAGAAAGCCTCCTCATTCACTCCACGCACAGCAGTAAACACCCCAGTGATATTGACTTCCCGCCTTTATTATTACAAACAAACAGTATAACTGGAGAATGTATCTATCACAACACTGTCATTAAAGGATGGCATGGAAAGATTGCTATGGTTATATGCACTTGAAAAGAACATCAATGTCTTACCAATATTCCTCCCCGACAGATAATTCTTATACAAACATAATAAATTACCCAAAAAACAAGGTGCTAATGTTAACCATCTCCATTCAAATATCAACATGAATAGCAAAGCGGTAATAGTGCCTATAAATCAATTTCTGCACATTAAATGAAGAGGAATATGAAAAGAACACTATATAGAAAACCCAAACAAGAATCTAATGACTCACAGTCATTTGACTACTAGTATTATGACCGATTCTAAAACAGTCAATAAATGCACAGCCATGAACATTTAACGAGCCATAAATTTCTAACAGTGCAGTACTTTAGCATACTAGTAGTAGATATCTATATCGATTGGATAGTGGACTTCAAATGTTGGGTGCGTCAGTAAGTAAAGGATGGCCAGCGGGAGAAATGGGAAGGTCAAAGTGACACAGATCACACGTGGAAATGTCTGATGTTCCAACAATACATTGGCAGCAACAGCTTATAGATATATAACTCCCATAAATGCCTGTTGAGTATTGATTGTAGTGACGCATGTGACGTAAGATATGAATGGCGTTAGACCTGAGATCTCATAGACAAAATGAGAACAGCTATTTTATTCAGTATTATTACCATCTTGCTAATTAAGAACTGCAGGACATATGTCATTTTAGAAGTGAGGTTGTCGTACATTTTATTATTATACGTAACAGTGAAAGACTGAAATTTCTCAAACTGAGAAAAGTTATGTGGTCACTGCAGTGACGAGAACACTTACTGGAATTAAATGTGAACCCGCTCTCGTCGTGTCTCTATCCCGAGAACAACGATCATAGATCTACATTATTTGAATTGTTATAACCATTTGTCACGGCACATGTTGAACATTTTACGATTTACTATACTTATGCAACTTGTTCGTCTATTGATTTACTGATAACACTTTTGTTTTAGCACCTTTTTGTCCTTAAAAGGCGAACTCCGATGTTGTTTGAGTTGCCATTTTGTTTTCAAAACTTTCGACGATGTATTCATGTACGTTTTTAAACTAGCTACTAGCAATTATTTCTTATATGAATGCAGCGAAGTTTACACACTGAAGAAATTTGTTTCCAATTGACAAATAAGGATGTATGAAACGCGACATCCTGTTTGAATTATGTTATAGTGATGTCGTTACCGATTTTGCATTTTACTAACTATATGGGTCCTCTTACTAATAACAAAGTGGTGAAACATGAAGTACGGTATCCGCTATTTATTTTCAAGAAAACCTTTAAACATTTCCACTTTATGGTCAGCATGGCAAAAAGCATTAATTTCTGGCGACTTAGTAACACCATAGCAAATTTCAGTCGAAGTTGTTCAAAGTGAAGAGAAGCTAGATCAACATGACCACGACAGACCGGAGCAATCACTTGGGATAACCAATGGAGAGGCACTGAAAGTTGACTGAGACCCGTCGTCATAGCAACAACACACATAATAATTCTGGCATAATTTCGTAATGGCTAGTACATTAATGTAAACGAGGTCTGTGAACCATCACGCCTACTAGCCCTACCTCGGCAGCAGTCCACTAAGATAAAAATCATCATGAATGAAAATACACTTTCAAACGTCTGTACTGCAGTTTTGTGAAAGGTTCACATTTACTTCTAGTCGCTAGATCGAAAACGTAGATAGATATGCCTATTTAATTCTTTTAGAAAACACTAGAGCTGCAACGATTCTCTCACGTATTCGGTGTACCGAATATTGAATGTCAATGAATAGTATTCGTTATTCGCCACCGAAATATTCGAATACAAAATTTTATGCACGAAAAAAACATATATAGATCTATATATTATATATTTTTGGTTTTTAGTTTCCCCCCATGACTAATATAACAATATAAATCAATTTTCCCAGTTTCAGAAGGTCTTAAGATTAGCCAACTATCCGTTCATAAGAAACGGCAACGCAATGTGAAAACCCACCCACTGTTAAGAGCCATATATAATTGCCGTAAACCAGTTCATTTGTTTATGATTATTAATCTGCACATGGGTCAATTGCTGATCACTATTTAATCATTTCAGCTTAAATAATGACATCTGACTAGGTTTTAATGTATTTGTTTATTTCCTTGTATTCGCGAATAATTATTCGTATTCGGCACCCCATATTCGTGATACGTATCGTATTCGCCACTAGGTGTATTCGTTGCAGCTCTAGAAAACACCTAGTCATAAAAATGCTGTCAGGGAGCATGGTAGACTAAGCAGCAATGTGACTGCAAGGGCAAGATGCGCAGAGGCTTTAGACCTGCCTTCTCATCACCAGTCCCAAGTCCATGGATTCCAACTGAGCTAAATTTGGCCGGCACAGCCAGCATGCCACAGGCACACGACCCAAAGACATTGATACTATAAACATTCTCTGTGTGATTCTCTGCATGATTCCTGGATGGGAAAAACTCGTCCCTGGTACACATTACCAGGAGCTATCTGAAAAATGATGCCCCGTCTTGTTGTCATGGCAACCTGTCAAACAATAGGACAGAACTGAAATCCCCGGTTATGAGACACACGTGTGATAGTATACCCATGGTTTGGGAAACATCAATATCCAGTTCCCAACCTAAACCCAAAGGTAGTAATACAAATTAGTGTCTAACATCCTGGCGACAATCTCCGGTAATGCATTAATGTCTTGGTGTGCTTGGAACATAGTAAGCGAATGGGGAATACACAGGCATGCTTTAGATAAGGTGAGAACGAATTGCCCGAAAATGGAGAAGATGTAGTGCTCACAAATGTGTTTTTTGGTTTTATGTGCAAGGATCGATGCAGGTGTTAAGGCACTGAATGTCTGAACTCCACTCTGAGGGATTGTGAATCGATTTTGATGGAATCTGACCTCAGCAATTAGACCTAGATTATGTGGGTACACAAAATTCCCGTGGTCACAGACAATGTGTGCTCTAGTCTAAGTTTTAAAAGCCCCAGATGTACTGCATTAGGGTAACTATCGGCTTGGAATGCACTTTTTTTTTTCTAAACACATATCTTTAAAATTGATACATAATTCAAAATTTAGCCTGTAGAGCTGGCAACTTTACTGAAGAGTTCTGAACTCTGTTAACTGATTGTATTCCGAGGCAAATGTTGAAAATTGATTTTGCATTCTATAATTCAAAGGCGCAGCCCACATGCAGCCCACATCTCCATACCAATCGAGACCTTAGTTGTCAGATGACGCTATTTACTGACAATGCGTAAAGGTCGATTTCCACACATTTCCAATAATCTTAAGTTTTTTAAAGGTATTCAGTGTACTGTATCACCCAACTAACATGGTCTCGCATCCATTTGGAGCCAAAGCCACACTGCCTTGGTCCAGGAGGACAGTGAGCTATCATTGGGAATAATCTTAAATCTGCATATGCTGTTATATATTAACAATATGTTATGGTCCACTGCGGGGCTTAGGAGAGTGCCTTGAGCTGTGAACATTATTGGCATTTACATGGCTATAACAGTAGTGAAGATACATCTGGTAGGCTACATCTAAGATACACTAATAGTGACATTAGTCACTTGCAAAACTCTCATTTTCTGATGCTTCATATGTGTTTAAGCATTAAAAGGAAATGCTTAATCCGCTTCAAAATGTTTGACAAAACAGTAAACAGTCATGCCATGATGAAAATTAGATAACTTTCTTCCTGCTGAGATCTGCTGAGATGCCCTATACCGTAGTGATTGAGGTTATTCTAGAATTTAAAATCTACTACTAGATCTATTGGCCTAAATAAAAATAATAAAAAATCTTCATTTTTTTTACTAAAACATGGAACATCTAACTAGCCCCTAGGGATATATTTAATACACCTAACCAAACTTTATGCCATCCTCTTACTGCCAGTTTAACACAATACACACCATGCTCCCTATTCTGAAGTTTATAGAGCTCTGAGCCTACTTCAGTTCTTGCAGACAATCAGAACGTTTATGATAGGTTGTCTAACCCTGGTGTCACGGAAACAGCTAGGCCTCCTATTGTTTATGGTGATGTCCTAAGTGCACTATTGCAATAAAACATGATGGCTAGTTATCTCCCAAGAAGATGTGACATTATCAAAATGATTACGATATCGATCAAAACGTTACCATTCAATCCCATTCAATTTCCATACAAAGCGTACAAGACAATCTACGAACAGGTCATAAACATTGGAACTATGAATACTAGTAGATTATCGCGAAAAGTCTCTTATTCTCTTATTTGCAGTAATTATATTGGTGAATTTGTATTACTTCATTTGCGATGATACGACCATTGTAACATACGATATCCAAGATGTATATTTTCAACTTGTATGAACTGTCTTCCTGCTGGCGACTACAATAGAAATGCTTCATAAAAGAGAGATTTGATTATCCATCCCAGCTGAAAGATGACTTTAAGTTCATCTGTTGAAAATCAGCTCTGAGAAATGGCAGACACATATAACAAACTCTTTTGAAAACCATGTTTAAACTGAAACATGATAACATGTGTGCTACATACACCCAGTATTACAGCACTGTGCAAACACAAATATAGGGAACAAGCCATAAAACAGGAACAGTCATGTTGAATCAGCATCACTTCTGTTTTAACTGCATCTGTCTTGTCTGTATTCCACCCAGTGGAGTCTGAGTCGAGTCTGAGTCGTATTACAAAGCTCTGTTACCGTCTGAATAACCAGCACCCTCTCTGCAAAGACATCGTCTGCGAACGTATAGAACCTGGGCTTACCTAAATATAGCCAGCGCTGAAGAAGCAAATACTAGCAGCCAGTATCCACATGCAGTGAGACTATTCTCTATTGTTAGATAACAGGTCGAATGTTTGCGGGTTCAGGTTTGGCTTCATATTTCATGCTGTCTGAGAACATGACAGGCATCCTTCTTGTTCAGATTCCAACAGGTTATCTGACCAGTCTTCAGATTCCAACAGGCTATCAGATGAGACCAGTTATAAGTCTGCCTGACTGATAGACAGTCATGTTTGTTGGCAGATGATTGCAGGGAAAGGTGTAGGAGGTGCAAACCTCAGCCTTGAACTTGTTTTTTTCCATGAACCTTTACGTCGATTATAAACTGCGATTATCTGACTTTGTTTACACTATATACTTTTGAAATATACATACCGGTATTATATGTAATCAAGGATATTGATATATTGCTTTTTGAATTACACTGGCTCCCTTTAAATGCAGATCACAGAAACGTCTACATTTACCCCTAATTTCATAGCTACAAATGTCGAGCCGCAAGGGCATCAAATTGCATTTCTACAGCAGCCTACTCCATGGTATTGGAATTTGGATTTCAATTCACTGAACAAATTTGAATCCCGCCTCTGCAGTTTGCCGTGTACACAGTTCTTCAGATAAATCCATTGAACTTATCTGGAAGACGAAGGCTAAGGTTCGTGCAACAACTACCAGAATTGGTGCATTAATTATGGGGATTGCAGCATGGGCTGAGGTAAGATTCAGTATAGTCAGACAGAAAAAGAGGACCTGCCAATTCTTCTAGTGCTAAGTAGAAGTGTGATATAAATCACTTCTGTTTCATAAGCAATCACAGGAAGAACTTGAAACGCCTTCTAGGAACATGCTTCATGTACTTTGATGGAGTAATTATCAGTTTGAAGGTCACTGAACATGCTTATGTCTACTCAAGTGATTATCCTGATACTAATGAAAACCTTCAGGTGTTTGTGACATGTAGTTCCGATTGGCATGTGATGTATATTAGGATGTCAAGTGTATTTCTTTCATTATTTTTAATGAATGTACATTCTACTTAAGATACAAGTAAATACATACATAGATAACTTCAGACAGGGATGATCAATCCAAATGTTTTAAATAAAAATTACCCAAACTCAAGTTGGTAAATTACAAACTTGACATGTTACTTTTAGATTTGCGAAATTAGACATTCTTGTCTCATCAATCTGAAAGTATTCTTTGGAAGTAAACAAAAAATATACATTAATCAGATATCGACGGATATTTATATGTCTCAGAAATAGATCTGACACCTTTCCAATACTAATACCTCACATCTAATGTTGCAGGGAACAAAAAGTAACGAGTTTGATCATCATGGTGAAGCAAACAGAACTCTAATCAAAGGTCAGATAAGGTGGTTGCAGTAAACCAATATACTAATGAAAATTTAATCTATAATCAATCACCCGCCCACACCATGATAAAGATAATTGCACAGCGATATAAATACTATTCAATATTAACTATTAAGACTATAAAAAGGAAGTTCAAAGTAAAATTTTCAAAATTTGCAATAAGGCAGGTAAATTCTTCTAGGAGATTGTAATAGTTGCATGAATAAAATATAATTAGACATGAAAACAAAGTTGTTTTTATTATAACTAGGATGGGTATGTTTGTATCTATCTGAATGACAGCTAAGTGTACTAGTCTGGATTTCCACCAGTTTTATCATGCTACCAGTACCAGTACTAGATCTAGCACACTGGAATATCCTGCAACAGTTTCAAGTCAGACACAATATATTGACTCCTACCCGATTGCTCCTTGCTTTTAACCCTTTTAATGCTGAGCCATCATCGTTTAATGACTTTTAGTATGATTTATACAGGGAATGAACCACAGATCTAACACAATCTGGGCTGATGATCCGACTAAGCCGCTATACTCTCGAAACTTTGTAACTTAAGAATCTCTTAATTAGTCAGAAAAAAAATCTATTTAAAATCGACCTGAGCAGAAAACCAGTTAGGATTTTTTTTAGTACTTACGATCTTCATAAGACTTACCTTAGTTTCGAGAATGCGGGCCCTGCTGTACAAAGCATCGATTGTCTACATCAAGGAGGTTTTAAGGCAGTTTGAACGAAATAGCAAATCTTTCTAGATTAACAGAGGTTGTGCCCACTCACACCCAGTATCAAAGAAATCACATTTAGACTCTTCAACGCACCACATTTTAATCCAAACAAATCTGAACGGACAAAATAGTTGTCCTAGAACAACACAAAATCCCATTTATATGTATTTGGAAGAAAGATTACCAAATCTACCTGAGAAGCCAGACAATTCATCGATACTGAGTCAACCCAAAGTCATCAACTTTCAGGGAAATGTGCACTTGGATCGATCTGACCCAGTTCCTAAGTCCACCATGTCTTGTGGTCAAAAGGAAAGCCATGCTGGGTTTGATACTGATCAATCAAACAAAACTCAGGTTGTCCGTTCTGAACATTTCCAAGACCCGAGATCCATGTTTGATTGCGCTAAGAAGATTGACTGGTTGGAATTGATCACGAGGAAGCCAAGATGTGAGGGTGTGTTGGCCTGACGACAACCACCACAACAGCTAAAGATACTAATACCATAAAAGCTTGGTCCAATCTATGACTGGTCAAGCGAGAATTCATATGCAAACATCCCTTGACATCAAGTTCTTTCAGAGTATGGTATCTCTGAAAATGGTAAGCATGCTTTGTGATAATACATAGCTGACAGAAATAACTAGTAGAAATAACAGTTCTAAGCAATGGTTCCCCTGACCTGAGGTGAGATAAAGCAGATCATGTAGCCTGCTTGACCAGACTTAGTGGTGTCCCATCTCCATGGCTTAATTTGTTGACTGACCACTCAGACATCGTCAGTGTGTACTTAATACAAGCAGCAAGAATATATACATTAATTGAAGGACATAACATTGGGAAAATGTGTAATTCAAGTTGAATCTGGTTTATAACAGACATAAATCTGCATGGCAAGTGAAACAGCATGAACCATGTTACATCTCCGATCACAGTTACAATATATTGAATGCAAACATAGTGTCTAAGTATATAAAGTACAGATATATAAATGAATTGGTACCCATTACTATATCAATAAAACATGTGGATGAATAATCTTGATAGCATCTCTAAACCCTAATCCAACACGCAAACAGGTCTATCATGTTACTTACTTTACTGTTGAATGTGGGACAGTTAATTATATAAAGCCAATTCAAATGGACAATTCAAAACGTATTTCTCTTGGAAATGAACACCTTAGAATGAATGGAAGCCATTTCAAAATGGAACCAGCGCCAAAGAACAGAATCAATACACATGTTTAAAGAAAGCATTGCCATGTTGCCATCATCTCAGCCATCAGAAATCAACATCTGCTGTCAGAGATTACAATTAATCAGAAATGCAACATCCTGTTTATAAATTTTAATGGTATGCATTTATTAATGATTTTTCTGGTTTCTTTGTAAAAGTCGAAGCCAAATTATCAGTTTTTGTGTTCAGCCAATCACAACTTTCAGCTGTAGAAGTTTGGTTTTCCCTACATACTCCATTCAGCAGTCATGCTAGGATTAATATTCCAAATCAATGCACAGCTGTCTCCACTGTTGATTAGCAGATGGGTTACGAGTAAGCTAGATATTAGAAGGAGCAGATCTGATATGCAATTCTTGGATAAACAGTATTACATCTATATTACAATAATGAATTTACATTAGTTTCTAGTGTATACATATATAGAAATTGAAAGAAATATTGGGTAATGCTACGATATATATATGGGATTATTAATGCCAGTTTACGGCGGCATGTGACATGTATAAAACATACATGCATTTCATAAAGATCCACAATAGCAATCAATACATTGTTAATATAATTGAATATATATGTTAACACCAATTCCATTAGAATCATTAAGTACAATTGAGTACCAATGAGGATCAGCTAGTACCATGTCACTTACCATGTGTGTACCATGTTTATACCAGTATCTGAATGCATTATGAACCTTTGCGAAAATGATTCATCTCTGAATCATCAATACTCCCAAACAAATAAATACAATGTAGTCACCCAAGTCAGCTTTCACATTCATTATGATACCACACGTCCATGACAGTTCAAATAAGGACATTGTTTTTTAAGGTATAAAGGTGGATACAGTATCCAATTTGTTACACATGTATCCCAATGTGCTTTAATCAATAACCAAAACAGATGTTAATAAAAAAAACATCTGAATAATACATAACTGATCCGAATAATAATAAATTCCAAGGTCATGTGCTATATTGAGCCACCTATGTGGACAATATGTGCACTCCCAATTATCAACAAACAGAGACAGTACTGCAATCAATTCAAACACCATCTTCCAACTCAGCCAACCATATCACAATGTGTTGAACATAAATATTCTCCAGCCCCAAGACCGATCCAGAACTCGCAGTATTCCTGTCTCAGAGCGAGGAAGATGGCCATCATAGATCAACCAGATATACAGTATATTCAGGATTTCTATTTCTATGCATTCTCTCTTTCTTTGCCATCACTGCCTGCGTCATCTCATGGCTGAGTAGCTCACGGCGGTGGTCCATCAACCAGGCAGTTCCCCCGCGGTCATGTCGCTGCATCAGCAGTATCATACATGGCCCACTCCGTGCCCACACCATGCCCACACCGTGCCCACACTGCCAGTCATCAACCTCTGCCCTGAACCCAATCATCTGCATCTGGTCCAACGGGGGAGTCAAGGCTTCAGCACAGCGGCAGCGGACGTCTGGAGGCGCCGAATGTCCAATCGGAAACATAGACCTGTACACAGTTTCCCCATTTCCTTCATCATCATTACCTGTCGGTTATGGGTCAATGTTCCTGAGATATTCTTTCATCGAGGAGAAAGGAGCAGACAAATTTAGTGCTGTTGGCAGATAACCTGTTGCAGACTAGTCTAAATGGACAATTGAAAAATCGTCCTAAGTAGGCTTCTGTTGCATTATTACAATGTTAATGGGTGGCATTGGAATGTTTCAACAATCATGATTCCCTATTCTCATCTGTATTCTGAATTCGGTTATCATTCTAGTTCATGCGGGTGTCGTTTGGCCCTTTTATTATTGCAATGTAAGCAAGATATTCCGACTTTGTAGCAAGAAATATACTGTTGCTAGCATTTATATTGCTGATAAATATAGATGTATACATAAATAAACATGATGAATACATATTTAAAAAATAAATCCTAAATATTAAAATGAGGAATTACAACTTCAATATATCACAAAATGGAAACCGGTTAACTAAAAACATCAATCATAAAAAATACTTTATTAAATCTGAACATTTCATGCATCATATAATTCAATAAATAAATATAAACAGTAAAAAGAAAACAGAATATTAGGCAACAGTAATAAAGATAATAATAATGATAGTATATTTATATGCAGTAGCGCCAATTCTTAACCATTCTGGCATTCTAACAGCGCATAAGTTACTGATATGAGCTACTGGTTAATGGTTCAGTTCTTCCCATCAATATCAACATGATCTGAAAAGTTTACACATATAGTATACACATAGTACAGAAGACTGGAAAGGGTGCGATGAAGGCAGCATATGGCACTTAGTAATTTGTATGCCATGTGTTACCAACTATGCCAATGTAGGACATACCTGTGAAGACGCACAACACAACAGGATCGCATTTACTGCATCTATTCATATTCCATTGCCGTCAATGTGCCAATCTGTCCGTAACATCAATTCTATATTGAATATAATTAAATTGAAAATTCGGTGGAAACGTAATTAGTTCTTTATATTATATGACATGGACATTAATAATATAGAAATAATTGTCAATTGTATTGGGTTCACAAATTTTGTATTACCCGTACTGTAAATCACGAAATTAGCATGAGCACAAAATTAATGCGAAAAAAAATTACATATGTGGTCGCATTTAATTGATGCCCGCACCCGTTTACTGGGCGGATGTTAAACAACGTGAATGAAGGCATAATTGATGCCCGCACCCGTTTACTGGGCGGATGTTAAACAACGTGAATGAAGGCATAATTGATGCCCGCACCCGTT
>JAULBO010141198.1:0-13896 GCA_032355325.1 Clypeosectus delectus
GATTGTTCTTTCAGAATATGTAATAACCCCGATAGTGACCATTTTTCCTATGCAAGTATGATCTTGCCCCTTTAAGTGTAGATGTTATACAAATATTATATTATTAATAAAAACAAATTCATACACAGGACACAGCTATCCAAATGGTGCACCCAATCCGGCGTGTCTAACATGGTTCCCCCATCATGACATGGATACGACATGGACGGAATCTGGGTTATCACCTTATCGACTAAAGTTCAGCACCCCGGATGGATATTCCCTCGAAAAGAATATTACTGGTACGAATTATCTCCATTTGCATTCAGTACATAGTTAGCATGTTTGCATCCGGGTACCCTGGGGTTTCATGTAATGTAAATGAAATCCCTTGGGTTGTACACGGATGGCATGTTTGCGGTTCGTCTAGGCTTTTCAGTTAGTTCTACTGCACCTTCACGAGGTCAACCGGGTCGTGAATACAGCACGTTTGGAAGGATTCTATTGGGTGACAGATGCATGACAATGTCAACCCTTCCCTGCTGGAGTAGCCACACCCACTATTGAATAATCTGGTTGTCTTCAGCAGGGAATAGGTTAACCAACGTGTTGTCTGTTCTTTGACATTGTATCAATCATAAAAATCAAACGCATACAATTACGTATCGGTCGCCACCTCCCGTGGAAAGTAGTGCAGATGTACCCAACACGAACCTGTCGTTTGAATCTGTTGAAGAAGGTTATCTGATGGTACCGATATGCATGTATGTATGGTCGTGGTACCTGAGTGTATGTCCATATTACATGTAGAAATAAACCTAACAAATACACTTCCTTAAATTTCAGTCTCAATTGAATCAACTGATCCTACGAGACCGTTCAAAGGTTTCATGATAAGCGCTCATCGGAAATCGCTAAACTTTGACGAATTTCAAGGAAGGTGGTTAGAGGGCAGTCCAAATGACAAATGGAGGCCCGTGGCTTGTCTTGGTAAACCTAACGTAAGACATACACATACTTCATATAGGTATTACCCCCCCCCCCTCCCCCCCCCCCGAATCCCGTTATTTATTTATTTTCTCACCCATACATATTTAGCTGAGATCAATGTTTGCATTGAATACATGATTATGAATTTTATGATTAGCATAACTGCAATATCACCATCATTCTGAAAATTAATAATACTGTATTTTTCATATTTGTTCATGAAATGTATTTTACGTCGGCAAAGTCCTCGTATCTGTAGATTCCTAAACAAAAATGAAGTGAATAAACTATACTCACATTTGAACTTTCCCCCATAAAGAAAACCCACTTGATGGCTACCCATTACTGTTGTCAATTATGATTATATACATCCAGCACCCTCTTAACCAAAATCTTGACTGATGGACGTAAAGCTATATACAGTGTACCATAAACTATGATTTATGAAATTTGAAGCCACGCGTTTCTGGACTTTCAGACCCAGGTGACTCACACCAACAGCGTCCCTGTGCTTAGGATGGATTTCACCTGGGAGTCTCCTTCCTTTGCCGAGGGAAACCAAGGCGATCTAATATTCAGGTTGGTTTGTCTGCGTCCATATGACATACATGTATACGCCACCTCTGATTCATTACTAGTATTCTACATCCGGTTAATACGTGTGCGCGCGCATGTGTGTGTGTTTGAGAGAGAGAGAGAGAGAGAGAGAGACACACAAAAGATAGAGAATGTGTTTATGAAAGACAGAGAGAGAGAGAGAGAGAGAGTATGTGTGAATGTGTGCACACATACATGTACGTACATGTATGCGTGCATGTACGTGTACTAGTACATTAAAGCTTTATGATCGTTAAAGTTCTGTGATATAAATATACATTTTAATAAAATACGTACTTGATTAGTCGTTTACCTTTATTTCAGTATATTAAAACGTATCCCATTTATGAAAACAAACGTATTGCCCTCGTATATGTCACACGGTTGCATATTATTTCATAAATACCGTACATTTAATAAAAGTGAGTCACTGTATATATCGTTTTAAGGATTGTTTTTCTTCCAATTGGTATTAATTTATCACAACTGGTCACGGCCCCTTGATGTCGTTTCACCAGGTACACGATCGTTGAGAGTTATAAGCAGTTCTACGCATGGCAGGAAGCAGTATTACCGTCACTTGTAAGCGGTCCTGTTACCATACCAACACCCCAGGTGAGATACCAACCGGATATCGTTGCAATTACAATCTTAATATTACGCTTAAATGTATAATTATACATGTAAAACATAACAGGAACATAATAATAATAATAATAATAATAACAATAATAATAATTATAATAATAATTATAATTATAATGCGCCAATTCGAACCTGGAAAGCGTGGCCAAACTCTGATCAATGTGCAGTCCCTTTCTCTCTAAGATGAAATCGTATAACTAAAAATATGAACGAACCTCTAAATAGAAATATATAGCTGTGTTTGTACCCTTTCATTTATCATTGACATCAAATATATACTAGTAGTTTACGTTTTTCGTAATTGTTTATACCATATCATCATCATCTTAGATTGAAGAAGCCGCGAATATGATGGCAGATATTGACTTCGGCGGATGTGGAAGAAGCAAGGGCTGTTTTCTCCACCCCCCGGGCTGTGTGGGACTTGACTGTACTAACGCCCTGACCTTCAAGGACAATGACGGTACTTTCAGTTTCGAAATGCTGGCCCGGACTCAGGGATACGCAACCATGGGCCTCTCTTTTGATCGGAAAATGGTGGGTACCTCCCCGAAAGCATGGATGTCTATATATATATATATTGTGGAATATTTTTAAATGTTTAAAGTCGCTCACTGGACGTCGATATGATATTTCATACATTGCAGAATGAACCAGTGGCCAGGGGCCCTATTCTCGAAACTTCTTAACTTAAAGAATTTCTTAGTCAGAAAATATCTTTAAAATATAAGCAGAACACCAGCTAGGCAAATCCTTAGTACTTGCGAACTTCTTAAGACTTACGAAGTTTCGACAATACGGCCCCTGCTTCACAGAACGATCGTAGCGTATCACGATCATACTTGAATAGGTCATTTCCGGTTGCCTGCAATATGGAGAAGATAGTTCGCATCGTTCAAATTACTAGTACACGTTTTAAATTAATACTTCATACTGTTCAGGGCATCGACTACACAGTTACCTGCACACAAAGAGAACCAGGCAACATCGTCAGCGTATACCCCGGCTTCAACCCCGCCTACTACAACGATCGCTTCCCGGCGGTAGGTTAAGTAACGCCGAACCCTAGGAACGGTATCTTGATATAGAACGAGTTCGCGGTTTCACAGAAATACATGTTCAATTATTAATCAGAATATTAACGCGCGGAATTTACATGAAAGCTGGCAATATAATACTACCGTCAATTGCACGATTACCGTATAATTAATTACAGATTTTAAAATTATAATGCTACGCACATAATGGAGACGTCCCAAAGACAACACAATTAGAGCTGTACCATTTATTCCTATAACATTATTCATGAACATATTGATAACTATCGAGTTTGGGGGAATAAGTACATGTAGTCTCAGATAGAAAATCGTTTGACCATTAACTAGGTCAACACTCTGTGATATTATGCGTTTAGGACAAATGTACAGCTTTACAACTACATATATGTCGGGCGTTTGCCATTGTCAGTGTTATATTGAGGTTAACCGGACCGTACTTGTATTATATGTAGGTCATTCCGGGTGAAGGGACCCACATATGAGCATAATGCTAACAATAATCGAGTTTATACTCCCATTAAGCTGCCAGTGGTATACGATCAACGCAGTTGCGTCTCACTTTCCTTTAAGTTTGGTTCCAATAAATGTACAGCTTTAACCTGCTCGTCACGCACGAATCTCATCTAATAATAATAATAACAATAATAATATTGGCAATTTATGTAGCCGCGTGTGATATAAGATGCTCCTACTGGTCTCGGCCACAGGGGTCACCCCTTTAGCCGAGTCGGTAGAGGGTTGCGCTCACATCCAGACGACCCGGCCGGGTTCTAATCCCACCCTGTTACATTTATATCGCGCCATATCCACCCACTGATAAGACATGTTAATTAACACTGATAAGACATGTTAATTAACACTGATAAGACATGTTAATTAACACTGATAAGACATGTTAATTAACACTTTGCATTTTAAACACCAATTCGTTCCAACACGACAACTTAATCTGTGATAGTATGCCTTTAAGGACATTTATTTCACCTTGCTTAGTCCCTTCGTTGTCCATGTATGTTCACAGTCTGGTTTAGTATTGCAATGGACATTTTCTGTGTGTAAGATTTAGGAAATGGAGCATTTCCCATAATTATTCGCATTCCTATAATTATTCGCATTCCTGTAATTATTCGCAATGGTAATGTAAACATGTACCTACACACAGCTATCAATTAAAACCGAAGTAGATCTACATGCACATGAACATCATCAGCGTCCTGGCCACTGTACTCTTCCTTTTCTTTATTTGCCTATCCAGTTCTCCTTCACGAATATGGCCGTGAAGAGAGTCGGCGCCATTCTACAGTGCCGCTTCACTATACCGCGTCTGTCTAATAGCGGTGGATATATTCCGAGTCTCGGGGAGGTGAAGATCTATCCGTTTGATATGTGGACCGAGTTCTTCCTGTTTCTGGCATCCGGTCCGGTCGGAACCAGTAAGTTTCGCTTGCATTGTATGCTACCATTGATGTGTTCTCAGATTCATATTATTATTATTATTTGTTTTGGCTTTAATATTTATCATTGGACTATAATAGAGTATGCAATATGGTCTCCAATTGTGATATAATTAGTGCATAATTTTATAATTGCAGTATATAAAAACAGATTTATTAAAGTCTGAGAAGTAATTAAGGCATACTATCACGACTTTGTTTACATTTTTCATGGTCTAACGTAATTTTACCTGAAAGTATGTACATTTGATGTGTCTACACACGTATATTGGGTAACCAGCTACATTTTCCACATACATGTATACAACTGGTTTTTAATATTTTCATATTTTACATGATTATATAATTATGTAGCTACTAAGCTATACTTAATTTCTCTTTGGAACATCGTGAATCGTTACTCTGACGGGCTTACATGATTAGAGTTATTACCCTTAGAACACTAGACTATAGAACAGTGATACATGTTATACGTAATTACAACGATTATTCGGGCTTTATGGAATCTTACCTATCCAACAGCCGTGAAACGATATTTGGAGGTAGAACAGTGATTACTAATGACGACTGAATCTGTGATAGTATGCCTTTAATACGGTACCTAAGAATTATGTTGATGTAACACGGCTTGGTTAGTATTGCAATTACTAGTGAATATGTAATACAAATCCCTGATATCGATCTCCTTTCCTAATCTCCAGAGATCTGCCCCCCTCCCCCTCTCCCTCTTTATTCCCCTATATCTCCCTCTCTCCCTCTCTATTCCCCTATATATCCCTCTCTCCCTCCCTCTTCCTCTCCCTCTCTATTCCTCTCTCTGCCTCTCGTAGCGATACATGTAGTAGATGTACAACAATGCTAATTCTTCCTAGATACTGATGTCATTGCGATGCACCCTCAACGTCCGGTGATATCTGACATCAAGGTGTACTTCCCAACGATAAAGACCTACTTAAACGGGCTGGTGGACAATGGAACCTTTCCAGTGATTACCAGTGGATGCCCCGGAAGAGAGGCGCATGGTAAGCTAAATATGTCTGGACTCACACATACATGTACACGCACTCGCACGCACACACACAAACACACACACACACACACACACACACACACACACACACACACACACGGACTCTCTCTCTCTCTCTCTCACAGACACACACGCACCTGTTTTTTTTCTCTCTCTCTCTCACGCACGCGCACACACACACGCGCGCTATTACTACGATATTAAAACCATCACGGATAGTATTGTCAGTGCGGGCTGGAGGAAACATGGAAGACATGCAATACAACGCAGAGTAGCAATTGACCTGCAAGGACCGGTTCATGCGGTTGGTGCTGTCGAGACACTGTACTCCAAGGTGCCATACAATGTACATACATGTAGCATTATTATCACGACGCACCTGCAAGGCACATACATTCATTCAGTGGTGCATGTGCAACGGACATATGTACATGTATGTAATATATTTATTGCATGTTTGATGGTTGTAACACCAATATAAGTATACATATGTATGAATGTTACCCATTCATTGTAGAATTATCTTTACAAAGTAATACCGCGAGTAGTATACATGAACGAGTAGTAAGAAAGAAATGTGCCGAAGTAGCAATATTTCTATACAGCTGTATATATCCGGGGGTGACCGACTTACGCCACCATAAGGAACTTTTAGTCAGTGCTTAATATTCGTAAGAATAACAGTCAAGGACTTACCGACTGTCGTTGATCACGATTTCAGGAAAATCCAAAACAATCTGAGTACCCAAATCGCCGATTAAATTCGGCGCCATATTTCTTTTGACTGTAATTTTGTTCATGTTTTCGACGATCAAATGTTACCCTATAGCGTACTAGTATTTAAGGATCGTAACACGTGTGTGCTGTTGTAGATGTTCTTGTTTACCGTTAGATAGCACACGATCGGAGTGCAAGTGAATGATATAGGAATAAAAGGCTATTTTTAAACTGCTGAACATCGGTGTAAAAAAAAACGTATTACGTTTTATTTTAGCCGTCAATGTAATTTATTAATCTATACAAAAAATACCTCCCGTTTATCGATTGGCATTTTGTGCGATATTTTCCTGACCGTCTACAGGTTTATTTGATATACATGTATAACCTTTGACAGCGCTCACGATCTTGCAATGCCAGACGATATCTGGTAGTGGCGGAAATAGGTTACTGGTTACTGGCAGAAATGGGGTACGGCGGGTTATATATAAGGTATATACTGATACGAGTGAAATCCTAGGCACCAAATGTTACCATTGTTGTTGTTTTTGTTTTAGCCGGCTTCGTCGTCGTGATGTTGATGACGCTGGTTAATCTATTTCTTCGCATTGCTTGATTAGGACTCTACAACACGATACTCAAAGGTGGGTATTTACATGTAGGCATAATTGTTAGCGTAGAAACACTACATCATCATCATCAGTGTTTATCGTTAATACATTCACATCCGTTTTAATTATATGTTTAAATATAGCTCGGCTATACAGACAGGCACATTGGGAAACCTCAATGCTATTTTCATTATTTATTTCATTATTTTATAATTATTGTTATTGTATTCCAAAACAATGATGTTGATGTCTACATGATCTAATTCATACTTTACTATTAAAGTGATGTTTGTTAATACTCATTCTGCTTCTTATGTTGCAGGATACATCGAATATAAGGAGGTTTAGCTGTCATATTGTTATCGACACATGAATTCGAACTTAAACTTACAGGACCATACTAATGTCTGGTATCCATGCAATGTATATTAATTAAGACTTTCCTAACTGACAAAAGAATCACGCATCCATTTGGTAATGCATATTTTTTTCTGAGTAGCCAACTTTCATTTTCGTATAAAATATTTTTAGCAATAAAAGTTTGGAAATCGAAAGCTTTCTGTTATAAATGCCCACTTGTATGACATAAATTTATATAATTTAACATTACAATAATCTACAACATATGAACATGATTCTGTTATTCATATTATGTGTCGAATTAATCCATCCCTTAGAACACGAGAAGTACCGTTATTACAGTTCCGGTGTCGAATCATAATTTGTCACGTTATCAAATCTGTCCCTAGGTCCCTAGAATTAATAATAACATTCAATTTAATTTTTATATTGGTCATACCTTAATTATTATTGAAAAGCAATATTGTCGTCTGCATGTATATTTCACACATTCACAACTCCATTTGGCATTTTAAAAACAAAACAAACAAACATGCATTGATTGATTATACTATTCGACCTTTTTCACGAGTCACATGACTACTTTGTATATTGCAAGTACCAATGATGGCGGCTGGAAGAACGATCTTTTGTAAATACACCCAGCTGTAATAGCGTGATACCATATTCATCTGGTCATGTTGTGGCCTGAGCATTTTCGTTCTTGATCTTAGCTTGGTGTTCTTCAGAAAATAAAACCAAATTACTCATCACCATCGAGTACGAATTTTCTACAACTCCCCAAACATCGCATTTATCGGAGATACATCATCTACCCGAGTCCGAACGGTGGCTTATTTCTTCACTATACCCTTCTTAACATACGCGTGCAAAACCTGACAGGCAGAGTGAGTTCTCGATCACCGTGCTTCTATCAAAACATGTGTTACGAAAGCCTCCCGGCGGGTTGTATTTGAAGATACTGAGATAGAAGTTTAAAGCAAATGACTTACATGTAGTTCGAATGCGCCTCTGCTAACTCAGCTGAGAATTGGTACCCAGTAGAATGTTAACAGTCTAGTGCATGTAACACGTCAGCTTTGGTTGTTTACTCCTCAAGTGTGTTGAAATGGAAACCGATTGGACAGTGATCCATTGACCGGACTAATAATTTGTACGCGTTTCGAGCATACAGTCATGTAACTAGTAATGTATACAAATACATTATGCCGATCCCTGGATTCGAACTGGGTTTCTTTGATGTGTCACCACAATCTACCGACTTTGTCAAAGGGGTGACCCATCTAGCTGGCCGAGACCAGTATTAGCATTTTATATCACATACGGCTGCATTCTTCCCCTCCAAATGGTGACTCGTCCTCGAGTCATTCTACCAAGTACTATAAGTCACCAGGGAGCGAGGAATTCTCTGTGTGACAATTCAGGGAGAAATTAAAGCCCGCCAGAAACACTCCGAATACACGTTGGGCGCCATTATAACAGGCATCATGCGAATCTCGTGATTCGAACCCGAGGATTTTATATCACACTCGACGACATACATTTTCTATTACTAGTATTTGTATATTATTATTATTGGGTTAATAACTTAGCGATTTCAACTGAGTATGCCAGGCTGGAAAACGTTGATGCAATAAGTAAACACAGCACATCCGGTCAAGCCTACCTGACTCCTTGACCATCATGAAACGGGAGTATCTTGGTCTGTACAAAACCTCCCAGACGGCTTTGCTATGAAACTACACGTAAGCGTTTTGTGGAAACGTCAAAAAGCGTAGTATACTAGTATGCTAAATTGTCGAGCTCTGTCAATTTGAATGCAGGGCTGATGACTGTGTTTGAAGGCAACCCATTGCGTGCATGAGATTTCAAAACATGCACAGAGTCATGCAGGGTATACATACATGTATGTAGCTATCTTATTATAAAATAGCTCGAGATTCCTCTAGGGTTCCCGGCCGACTATGTTATATACTTTTTATATATTTATATATATATATATTGTGATGGTCTTCGACTGACCTAGCTAAAGATTCCTCTAGCCTTCCCTGCTGACCAAAATACTTTAATAATTGGTAGGTGACCATACCAACATAAACGAGGAATCTCGAGCTACACCTGACCATGATATTGTATTATTACAGACTGGCTTTAGATATATTATAGTCAATATCCTGCATTTGGGATAAGCATTGTATAATACATGATATAGAAATATAAACGATGTGAGTATAGTCTAGACCCGTTAGCTACACCCAACGGATAAACTGACGGATAACAAACATATTTGTGAGGCTTTATTATGCATTGCCGAGATCTCTACTAATTGCATGATAAACTAAACTATGTTATGGTCAGCAGGAAAGCCTAGAGGGATCTCGAGCTAATTATTATAATAACGTTTGGGATACATTTGATAAGCTTTGAAATCTACTCACTGCATTAAAAACGTGTCTGCGAATTGAGAATTTACGACACTTCACACAATTTTCACAAGTGCCAAGGGAGTTAACTCTCATATTTTGCTGGTATAGATGTTTACATTTTGTTGTTGACGATTTCAGGGTGGTTTAATTTAAGTTTCTATTCATGTAATGGTAGGTGCTTCCTCTACAGTTAGCAAATAAGCTAAGCCTCAATATGAGCCTTACACACACTGGCTTATCACGATGGCGTCAGAATGTAATAATTTTAATATCCATTTACAACAGGTCCACAGTTTTCGCGTACAATGTAACAATGTTTTGATTTTAAAGGCATACCATCACGGCATTGAAAACACATATACTAGTATTGTTAGTACCAATTCCTTCCGAAATCGGCAATTTTTCTTGATTTGTGGTTTGTTTTGAGGTCGTAGTCTTTGCTTATTAATAGTACCATAACACATCTTTTCAGAACCAAGGACTTCTTTGATCCGACTTTTGAGTCTGAGAGTGGTTCTCTCAATTCAAGATTGTCAGTTTGAGAGCTGACCTGTGGGCACAGTCTTCCGCTAGTCTCGAGTGTCCAGTCCAATCCAGTCCAATATGGACAAGTATATTGCCTCCCAGGCAAGTGCCATCTGTTCTTGTCTGACTTTAACTTGTTTAATTAAGGCCAAAGTTCAAGAATTGATGCGGCAATGCAGGTGGGTTTTTTGGGTTTCCCCCACCACACAAAGCATGCTCTAAATAGTTTTACAAAGCTGCCATTGTTGTCAGGTTGTTGATCCTACACTGCTGGCAGTACGATTCCCACGAATATTTGATGCAGCGCGGTAATATATATCTGGACTGGGGGAAATTATACAAAATTTAAAATATTGACGCGAGATCAACTTTACAATATAATTTGTTTGGCCTAATGTTTAACTATAGACCTATATATAATCACAGAACATTATGTACTTGTAACTAAACATCCGTACATGAAATAATGGAATCGAATGTCAATGAAGCTTCCTTTATCAGCATTATGATTATAAATGATTGCTTTGTCATTTTAAGATTCACAATGCTGGTGGTTACGGGTCCGAGTTTGAATCTGATGTTGAACAGAAGAAAAGGAGGTACGAATAACACCATATTTGTTTGGTAGATATTTAAGATATGATAATTTTCACAGATCACCTCATCTCAAGATTTGTTATAATACTAATAACTAAATATATTATGCTGTTATTTAATTTGATCACTACTAGTACTAGTATATTATTTGACAACAAATCAGATGCATACTCTTGATTATGAAACTCAAGAAATTGAGTGCAAATAACTCAACAGAATACATCTATACTAACCGTAACGTAATTGATGATTCTTGAGTGTGTGTTGGTGCACAATCGGACACTATTGTTTCTTGTATCGTACTATAACATTGGAAACCCATGTTGCCTCCTACAGGAAAGACCTCCATAACCTGATGCCGCACAAAAAGAAAGGAACTGGGGGCGTGGCCAATAAGAGAGCACTGGAAGATGAATACAACAAGTGAGAGATCTATGCTTGATAATAGCAAACCAGGGCTGCGATCAGCGCACAATACCTTTAATACACTACACGTACTATGCTACTTTTTCCTACAATAGTCGCTTTGGTCATGCGCACCTACGGTTGTTACCACGATGTTGCATTTCCTACAAACACTATGGTACTACACCCTCCAAACCCGTATTGAAAAGTAGTACTATGTACACAATGTAGTTACTACGCATTGCTACATATGTTGGCTGAACGGCTTCCGTATTACTACATAGTGATATGTAGTGACAAATATTTTGCGCTGAACGCAGCCCGGTAATCTTTGTTGCCATGGTTACTTTACAGCCCAAAGCAATCAATGTTACCCTGGTTACAGTAAACTCTGGTTGCCTACAACAGTCGACGTGCCTGTGCATTGTTCAAATTTAAGGGGGTCCGGTGGTCATTTCAAGATCTAAATTACACAATTTGACCACCATTAACATGGAGAATGGGCGCCTTATTATTTTCTTAATTTCGAACACTGCTGTGGAGAGTATGATCCCCAGGAAGTTGAGAGGGAATCCAATTTCACAGTGATCCATTGACTGGGGAAATAATTAATTAATGTAAGCTCTTTGAGCAACGACTTGGCGGATAGGAGTATTGCACTTTATACATAGACATATTATTATATTTTATTAATAACTTCAATTGTTTTTCAGAGAAGAAGGACGGATTCACCGCATTCATATTCTGAGCATGGATGCTGTATCCTCAAGAATTTATCAAATTTAAGACGTTGGTAAATGTTTAGTATAAGTTACCAGAATATCAGAATTTACTCAGACATAGATACACTACATGTATGTTACCTTGCTTTAGGAGTGCCAATTATGAGAAAGGTTTGTGACCAATCTATTTCCTTGTATTACATCACGTGAAGGCACTGTGTGGGTGCATGGTCCTGTGCAAAGCATGGTGGACCGCTTAGGTTGCTAGTTAAGCAAGATCCGGCCACCTTCAGATGGATACTTGTTGTTTGGGGTTTACATTCGCTTTCAAGAACATGCTCAGCTTATGTAGTGTATTCATGTGTGTATGGGCATATGACTGCATGTGCTAGTCTGGATATTTCACCAGTCTTTATATAGTGCTTTGTTAACTGTTTGAGCATGGATCCTCCACTCAGACACATTATACTGACTCCAAGCCGACCAGTCATTGCTTCACCCCTTTAATGCTGAGCGCCAAGCAGGGGAACAACAAATACCATCTTTTAACGTCTTTTGGTATGCCGCGGCCGGGGATTTTAACCACGGTTTCAATCCACTAGTCTAGAGATGGATACTAGGTCAGTTAATATTAATAGTATTTTTATATCGGAATTATAAAGGTTTTCCTGAACTGACTAGTATTCCAGACACAGGAAGTTTGTCAATGACTACCTGTTGTACTACGGAGGTTCCACAAGCGAATTCATACGAGATACGTAAGTTTGAATTGAGACAACGTCAAATTTGATTATGTATCATTTCAAAAACTAGTATATGTAGTATGGCTTGTAACAATTCAAGCCACTGGGTTAATTTTTAAAGAAATTTTAGAAACCAGTGATATTGCTATCCATTGCTGCTAGATTATTGAACTACTGAGTAAAACCTTTTTATTGACCTGCTATATCAGTTTGCACATTCAAGAAGTCCTTGACCAGAATGATTGGCCCACTTTATTTACAACCTGATATTCATCCTGTGAAGGTCAAAGGACAAGACGGATAATGACATCATCCGTGAAAACCATCGTTTCCTGTGGACGGAGGAAGATGAGGATGATTCGTGGTGGGTAGCCTAAGTCGCAGAAATAATGATCTAGGAAATTCTGACCTACGTGGTTTTACTCTCCCTGCTGTAGGTAACCAGCTGCCGGTTTCACTAACGCGGTTAGCATGCTAAATTACTGTAGCACGCTAACTTACAATTTTCCATTTCTTAATTCTTAGTATTAATACTTAGTACGTCGCTTATGAGTGAAAGATTCTCGCTGCGACGTTAAGCACAAATTCACTCACTCACTAGTACTTTAATTGAGTCTGAAAAGTCTAAGCTTAAGTTAGCGTGCTAGCCATGTTAGTGAAACGGGCAGCTGGCCCTCGAGATTACAAAACATTTTCAGTACGATTTCATGCTCAGACTCAAATATGTATTATGTATATGGAGATTTGTGAACATGGAATCGCGCTCAAAAGGCCAGGAGATGTCGCGTACAACAGTGATTGTGATCAATACAGCATGACGAAGGTTAATGCGACTCAAAGTGTGGATCCTGTGTGGAATTTATCATATGACTTTACCTATTTTTAGAATCGGGGGAATCGGACTATCGATGGTCGGACTACCGGGGGTCCACTGTACATATCACACATGACATGCCCCAGAACATCATCAAAACACATCCTACTATGTTCATCTCTGTTCTTGAGTGAAACATGACATGCCCCAGAACATCATCAAA
>JAULBO010141309.1:0-11628 GCA_032355325.1 Clypeosectus delectus
ACATGCATACACTGCATACAAACCGTGATATGAGCACGTTCTTGAAAGCGGCTTTAAACCCCAATTAACAACAACGTGGATGCATATTCATGTAGTACCATCATATACCTGTGACTGGCTATAAATGGACAGGGCGGCACTAATTTGTATTCATGCGTTGCATTTAAAACAATAATTTAAACAAATTAAACATTCCTATTATATTTTGGAGGCTATCATGCAAATAACTCTCTCAGGGTTGGTTACTAGTATATGCTAATGCCTCAATACAATATGACATTATAATATATGTAGTGAATAGCGACAAACAGTGTGAGTCGCCACGGTATCGATCATAGACATCGTCTATTTTCCGAAGGTTTTACTCAACAGGATGGTGTTGGGCGCGTGTTAACGTACGATCTCCCGTGACGTCACGTCGGAGCTTGAGACCCGTCATCTGCTATACATAAGAACACCGTTAGTCATTATACATGCGCCAGTATATATACGCTAGTATATATATAGCGCTTCACATGGCCGTAAGCGTGACAGGAACACGCCACGTTGTACCTAGCTTATAATTAGATCCATGAATGTATCCGTACCAAACCAGGTATTCGCTCCTATAATTGAAAATCAGAGTCTGTATGTCTGTATGTCTGTACATTATTAGTTGTCGACCGGTCTCGAGGGTAATATGGGTTGATGTACCGTCTATGCGGGTACATAAACCCACATAGACGGTACATCAACCCATATACCCCGAGGGACCGGTTGAAAAAGAATGTATCTTACCGAACACCAATTTTCATTCACATAACTATTACTATTACATTTCAAAAAGTCTGTAGTAGCAGCCAAGCAGTCATTCATACATTCTGGTCAGATCCATTGTTCATTATGACATCATACACTGACGGTCAAGGTTAAATTCCGCGTGACGTTAAACCTGGCTCCCGATAACTGCTAAGCTCATGCGTAGCACAACAACAAGGGACAACTAGTCAAAACTTATTCCCCGCTCCCACGGGGAACATGGAAAACAATTGCCCTCGCCTCAACCAATCAAAATCCGACATTCTTGTGTGAGGTAATATAAAGAGGCCTATACTGATAGCAATGTTTCCTCATGTATATATAGGCCGTGGTGTATGTTTAAGTTATACACATGCGATATTATGCTTGGTATAGTTGTCGTTAGTAGTTGTAGTAGTAGTAGTAGTTGTTGTAGTAGTAGTAGTAGTAGTAGTATTGGTAGTAATAGTAGTAGTAGTAGTAGTAGTAGTTGTAGTAGTTGTAGTAGTAGTAGTAGTAGTTGTAGTAGTAATAGTAATAGTAGTAGTAGTAGTAGTAGTAGTGGAAGCAGCAATAATAATATAGTAGTAGTAAAAGTAGTTCTTGATCGTGCAGTGGTTTAGCAGTATAGTAGTATTAGCAGCAGCTGTAGTAGTAGTAGTAGTAGTAGTAGTGGTGGTGGTGGTGGTGATGGTGGTGATGGATGCTCCAGTCTTAACTTTACCAGCGTTACCCCTTTAATGCCGAGCGCCAATCAGAGGAACAACAAGTACATTAATCTTAGTACATGGCTACGAGACCGGAAGAGGGATGCGAGAGAATAAATACCTCCTTGTTCACCGCATCCTCGCACCCCAGGGGTACTTTATTCCGTATACACTACATTGTGTAGCTACGTAGTGTATACGGAATAAAGTACCACTGGGGTGCGAGGATGTGTGCACCGAAGCTTTTATTGTTCGCATTGATGTCTCTATTGAGTGCTATACTAGTTTATATAATATTATGTCTCATCTTTGAATATAATTATTGAAGCTGTCATTTTGCAGGCTTGACGCTGAAATATTCAATCATTACTAGTGTATATTGCATAGGATTACTACTGCATGTACACTAATTGCTACATTTCAGCATAATATGCATGTATCTGATACTAGTATCATCCTCGCACCTCAGGGGTAATTTAATTCCGTTACACTTCATGTTGTACCCCGTGGCACATAGGAGAACTTACGAAAACACTAGAACAATAATTGACCTGTTTAGGAGCTAAACATAGAACCCTCTTTTTATAGGACCAATGACACACAACAGAATCTAACATAATAAGTAAAAGGGCCTGAAAGTAACAATATACATGTACTATCATAAATGATACAATCAATTTCATTGGATAGATTTTCACCTGAAATTCACTTGGAAAACTTGCGTAAGTTCTTCTGCAGGTGTGTGCCAGGGGTACTACATGAATGGTAACGGCATTAAAGTACTCCTGCAGGAGTGAGATATTTTGTCATAGTCATGCTTTCAGCGGCTAGACTAGTACTAGTATATACATGTAGTGTCTGCAGCGATGTTGATAAATATTCCCCGTTTTAACCATGACGAAGCGTATTTTTCCTGCAAATTGAAAATGCTTTGTCACGTTCGTGACGATTCGATGTACACATGGATCTTAGGATACTTCCGTTTGATATACCGGAACATTATATGTATATTATTATGAGATGAATGATTTGATTTTCTTGCCATAAAAAAACAAAACAAATCAATTTAGATTGTGAATATCCATTTTGTTTGGGATCTTACTCTGTACTGTAAATAATGTCACAGTGAAGTTTTGTCTTCTTAGACTGTATTACCTGTTGCTGTGTTTTTTTGGGTTTTTTTTATTACTATATTACATAGTTTTTGAATCTGTTATTAGGTAAGGGACTTTCCAAAAGTATTCCGCACAGACACATAAACACACGCGCACGTGTACACACACGTATACACTGTACATGTTACATTGTGCATACACACAAGCGTGCATACACACATACACATACGCGCGCGCGCGCACACACACACACACACACACAGAGACACACACAAACACACCACCCATACGAAATCAACGACTATTTTTATTACGCTCGATCAGTTACATGGACATTTAGAGGTAATTCATAAAACTATCGGTATATATGAGTAACAGGAACCACATTCTAGGAGAGCGAGATCTACAACTACATAATACACTTCCAATCACATACATGTATGGTCCCACACAACCGTTAGTAACAGGGTCAGTGTAAACATTACCATTATTTATAGCAACACCCCGTAATTCCCGGGTATTATACTAACGAGTGTATTATAAACCATCACGGTATGATACAATAGTATACACATGCTCACAGCACTATGGTTACAAAGAACCGAACTACATGTATAGGGTGTGCTTTACACAACTGCCGATCTCGTGTTTATATCCACGGGTGACGGGGAAAACAATCTTTCGACTTCGACCAGCGACTGATGTTTACGATACCCAAATCCATGAATGAACAGTGTATGGCACGGGCTGTTACGAGACTTGTACATGATTTAACTGCGCGTGACAGCAGCAGTTGTCACACTGTCGGCGAGGCACGTCACACGTGATTGAAAGATAAACGCGTATATTACCCTAGCCTACTACATATATCATACTGTGATGCACGCGGATTACGTGCCAATCTTCACCAAACGATCATTCCTGAAAGAATGCATTCATTACACTCCACCATCTACGGTATCTTGTCTAGGCCACGTCACCTAACTCGACAGGCTCGATCTACAGTCCCTTGCCATCACAATCCAGAATGTCTGGCACAGTTTAGTCAGTGTCGGTGCGGATAGTTCAATGAGATTCGCTGGAACCTCCGCCCACTTTGCCACTCACACGTACCTACAATGTTACCTTATAAGGGCACACTTGTATATACAGGCATCTTCAAACACAACCGGGACGCTTTCTTAAAGGCACATATTTCAATAAATAAATACACTATTATTATTATTATTAGTAGTAGTAGTAGTATTATGATGATGGAAGCTATGAAAAACATCTAATATAAAGCACAAAGGCAAATTCGCATTGTACATGTTCAGTAGAGTGAATCTGCAACTAATATTTTGAACCCGGCTAGTACAAGTTATACAGAGCAATGCGAACAGTGCAGGTGTTGTTTCACAGGAAGCGTCGGTTTTCCGGTTGAAGTCCAGGTGCGATTCATCAAATGTCTGTAATCTACCGCACACGTCTGTACTCGTCGTGAGGGCGAAACCAGACCCATCCCTAAACCGCCGTCCGACCTTCGGCAGATTTCATTCACTGGCACTTTCCGCCAGTCCGAGAGCAGCCGAACTGAACCGAATGACCTGAATTTGCAGGTTATAATCTGGGCTGGTTTCTGTTTGATAACACTAGTATATCTTCGCCTCTGGCAATGCGATTGCACGAACTCCCTGTTTTTATTGACCGTATACATGCGTGGTTGAATCACGACGTTGTCTTTACGTATACATACTGTGCGGTGTAGATGGATGCGTGGATAAATGGGTTTGACTACTAGTATATGGCGTAGAGCTAACTAACTATACTCAGTGCACTCGTGTGCGTACGTATAGGCCTACACTTATTTATTTTTTAAACGTCAGGTTAATTCATGAAATAGCTCATGTGGATACTAGTATTAATAATACTAACTTCGAATATTCTGAGAGGCAGCTAGCTATACGCTCCTGACAGTCCTGTGTGTGTGTTACTGGATATAGGCATACGTATGGGATGCATAGATGGAAGGATGGACGGACGGACTAGTATCCCTGCTATCTGTTTATGGTGGGATCGTAAGCTGCAGAAATTATACTATACGCACACGCACAGAGAGAGAGAGAGAGAGACGCACATACACATACACACGTATACATGTACTTGATAGGAGGCTGTTATCGTGTATGCTGGTATGCTTACAATGTTGCAGGCAGTGAAAATACGCTGAATACTGTTGGCGAAGAGGATAACGCGCAATGCCTCGTTACGTTATGCGTCTAAGTACCCCTTGCAGTATTGGTCTATGGTTAAGTTGTATAAGTAACCCATTAAACAGCCTAACTGGATAAATGGGTATATACATAAGGTGTCGCAAATCGACATCGTTAACATTACGTAAGCCTGGTAAAAAATGCAATTATGTACAGGCATGCACAATTTAGGACAGGATTCTAGAAACTATAAAGACAGACAGTGTTTACCCAAGGATCACAATGTCATGTACCATTAAATTTTGATTCCCTTTCCACAACATAATATACTAGTAGGCCTATATAAGCTATTCGAAAGTACGTTTTCCGTGTTCTTGGTAAAAGGGGCAAGTCGGTGTAGTTTCTGGATAAAGCACCGGTCGGGAGTCATTTCCAACTGACTCATTCCCGCGTGTCTTATCGGAAGGTCTGTGGAAGTTTCCTACACAACATGTTTACATCATTCTCATTTCGCTATTGGTGCCAGCAACCTCGGAAGGCTCCAGCATCGCAGGCCTACGGTAAACATAGACCTGTTCAATTTGTAACACTGGAATGCTGCGCATGCGACACGCTACTGGCATTTTATTACGAGACAGAACCGAGTAGAGAGCCGTGGGTGGCGATAGCATTATGCATTTCGAACAGTCTATAGATCCGCAGATCGATAGCGTTGGATCGATTCGTTCATTCTTCCAGATACCAAATATGGTCGTGTGTCATAGTTGAAGCAATGATGTAGCGCAGTGCACTACTGCGCGGGGATTCCCCTTTACTTGGCACAGATTCGATGACTAAATATCTCCACAGCATGAGTCAATATATGGCTTACCGCTACATACTCATTGATTAGTATATTATTATGAATCAAGCAGGCATACATAGTTATATAGTACTAGAAGGCAGTACATTTAACATTTTTATTCGTGTGTCATTATTTACTCCGTGTGCCTATAGATGTGGCTATGTTACCAAAATAATAAAATCGTTATGATATAGTGAAACGTCAGTGGTTTGTCTAGCCTGCCCCTTTCACATTGTGAAGAAAATTAGCGAACAATTGTATAACTAACTAAGTATCTACAGCTTAATTTTTACAATACTTTACATACTAATTTTAAACCAGGTAATCTTTTGTATTGGGATGCATTTTATACAATATGTATTTATTATGTTATACAGACAGCTACTATATGCTTGTCTTATTATTTACAATCTAGGTTCCTATTCCGCTGGCGTCCCTGTAGCATCCTAAATGACCTTGCGTAAATAAATAAGCTCATGAATATCCCGGTCTATATTAATATTGCACCCTCTCAAAGTCGTTCAGTAAGACTATGGTCAGTCCTTAGTCAGTCCGGGAAATTCGTGTAATTTCATAAATATTTTAGTTTGTTCTTTACATGAATATTTTGTTCGAGTCACCTACGGTATTTGCATTCCAATTGCTTTCCGGTTTATTTGATGCTAATCGTTTCCGGTAGATCCCGTATTTTAGAGCAAGCCGATTGGAGGCGGAATCAATGCACTAGTATTTTGTTGTGAAAGACACTTTTGTAAATGTTCTAATTTGAAATCAACCAATCAAAACATGTGTTACGAAAGCGTTTGAAGATACTTAATTGTGTATTGTGCCCTTATATGGTAAAACCGTAGCTACGTGTATAGTTGTTGTGAGTTATACAAAGTATATATAGGCGGCAAAAAGCTTTGTTCTCACTGACTTAAACTCTGCCAGAAATTCTGGCTTATGAATGCAAGTGATCTAACGAAGCTGTCGAGTTAGGTCACATGGCCTAGGCAAGATGGGTTAGACGTGCATTCGACCTTGAATGTTGACCAGATTCCAGACACACAAACACACACACACACACACACACACACACACGCACGCACGCACGCACGCACGCACGCACGCGCGCGCGAGGACACACATACTACCTACAGCGTGAGGGGGCGGGGTCGTTTGTTTGATCCAAAGGTCAAACCAGATACCATCCGGTATGCAGAGCATTCTTCGCATTGATCATGAACACTCTGCGGTATTTATCACCAGAAATACCATCACACAGCATTGTTGATATCAGTTACAATACAGTGGGTGATTTGAGGCATAACGTTTTTGCGGAAATTTCTCACCTGAATGCGACGGTTTAATTATACAGGGAAAGTATACTACAGGTTTAGCATATCTCTCTCTCTCTCTCTCTCTCTGTCTCTCCCTCTCTCTCTCTCTCTCTCTCTCTCTCTCTCTCTCTCTATCTCTCTTTCTCCTATGATTATGACTTATGTACGTTATACATACTATACGTATTTGAGGTACACTCAGCGTGGCGTTAGCATTGACATCGTATGTGCATGACTATATTATTGTATTATGTATCTATGGTAGAGTATAAAGCATAGGAATATGTTTCAGTTGGTCCCACGGGGCTAATAGCTCTAGGGAGTGTACATACTTAGATACATGTAAGTCTCGTCGGGAAACCATTTCCCATTACAGGCTTCCGGTGACACCTAATCGGAGCTATAGCAACAGATAATTGCTTATCAAAGTTATACCGGTATGTTTAACGAATTTCGATACGGCATGGTTTGGAAATGGAACTGTAACTTTGAAAATAAATTCCAATAATTTATAAACCACGAACATACTAGTATTATGTAGAAAATGTATTGTGGACATTAAAGCGTGGTTGCTAATAATGCTTGCAATGCATGGTTGCTATGAATGGCGACTGTATCATGACGTATTTATATGAATGCGTAGCGCACTAATATATTCGACCAGTTTATGTCACCGGATTTTGGTTAACGTTAGTTACTAGTATGAATATCACTCTGATGGAGTTATACTGTTCTACATCTTGATCTTTAAGCAAAACTTTACACTATGCACAAAGTTCTTGTTTATCCACGTACATGTATAGTCGGTAAATGGTTGACTGTTTCTTTTCGGTTACATAATATAAACTTTATATATTCCAGGCCACGGTTTAGTGTGCATTTGCTCATACTACAGCACTGAATTTATGGGAGTTATCTAATTGAAAACACCAACAGTTTCCTTCGACAAAACTTGGAGCATGATGTATTATATCGACGCTCCGTCCTGATGTAGTCTAATATAGCTCATATGCACTTCATATTGTCTAGGCCACGTGACCTAACTCGACAGGCTCCTACAGTCCCTTGCTATCATACGCCAGAGTTTCTGGCACTGTTCATGTCAGAGAGATCAAAGCCTTTCTGCTGGTGCTGCCTAACATTGGAAGCTCCGCCTATACTTTGTCACTCACAGTTGATCGCAGAGCATCTATACACGTATAGCTACGGTTTTACCTTATTAAGGGCATGCACACTACGCAAGAATCTTCAAACAAAACCGGGCCACGAGGTTACTAAACATTTTGAGTACGACTATTGGTCGATTATACATGCTCAGACTCAAATGTTATATGAGGATTTGTGAACAAAGGCTTGAGTTGAACATGGGGCGCTTTCGTAACAGGGCCCGACGAGGTTACTAAACATTTTTAGCACGATTATATCCATTTTATGAGTATGAGCATGTAATCGTATTCACAATGTATTGTGCCCATATAAGGTAATGATGTTTTGAAGGGTATTCGGGGAGATCGAGTAAGTACTAGTATGCATTTCTTGTGTTATAGTAGTTTGAGTAGGCCTACAGTACCGTATTTCAGTAAAATACAGTAATATCATTAGTCATAATACCCGAGATTGGAAAGTAGGCCTACATGAAATATCCCCCGAGTATGCATAATGCGGTTAACCCTGGCCGTCCCGATATAACATGAAGTCACATGAACTTAAGATAATCGCGGCACGAAATCCTCGTGACAACTAGCTGTATGTGTTTTTTTCCTAACTGACGATAGTGTGTACCGTGTTTCCAGATTACAACTTGAGTCCGTGTTGGATTTATCCTCTACGATTGTATAATTATATCGCACTGAAATTTGGGATTTCTAGGGATCCGAATAATGGTTAACCCGCGAAGGTACCTAATCTATATATAGATTCAGGAAATCCCAGTTTGTTTCACGTGGCTGGTGCAATACTAAACCAGCTCTCACCAGCCTCGGCATTGACCTCAAGCCGGCAACACTGGCCGAGTCGAACGTTCAGAGTAATGTTAAAAATCGTTATATATGTTGAACAATTGGGAAAAGAAATGTTTCTATGTTGAGTTTCATGTAGGCTAGTACACAAGCAAATGTAGTAAATACCCACATTCATGTATGCCTGTAATATAGGCCTATGTATGTGTGTTTTGAACAACATATACCGCGATATGCCGCATAGGCTGGCCTATATACACACATCCAGACAACATGCTAGGTGTACCGTGTATGCGAATACGTATTCATATCTAGTATACTAACAATGAATAATATATAATTAAGTAGATCTACAATATACTCAGGAAACGTACGTAATACGAATTTGTGTCAGAAGGGAAATTCCCTAGTCTCGTTTTGGATGTTTGTTGCGGACCGAACCCGTTCTATGTACTTTGGGAGAAAGTGTAACTGGAAAATTATAATACTTGAATTATCTGCATAATGCATGCAACTAATCATCATTTCCTGATATATTAGTATTTGGTAATATAGTATGTATGTCTAACATGTATAGCATACATGCATGTGTAACGCTGCTAGCAAAACCGGGAGAGTTAAGACTTTCAGGATCTTAGCAACCGGTTTACAGGGAAATGTGGCTCCTCGACCCCTGACCCGAGCTCCAGCCAATGGGAAACCAGAACGGACGGGCAACACCTTGTGCCCAGGATACCGACAGCAGTCACTCGTCAGCACATTGCGAATTCTACCTTAGACAAGTAAAGACGTGTAATTTGTGAATCTCTCAGTTTGGATTATACTGTGCCTATACGGATTAGTGCAAGCATGACTCTCACGGAAACTGACGAACACGACAAGATGCAACACAAACCACAGTAAGTTAATTGAGCTCAATAGTTTTAGGTTGCAACACGAAATGCTGTATCATTCTCAATGACACGTTTACTACAAGCATCCGTCAGCTGATCGTCGGCGTTGCGTCAGACGACAATTGTTCATCAGTTCGTGCGCTTTATTATGGCATTAGCTGATGTGTCTCATATTTATTGTCAGTCGCATGTATTGCTAATGACAGTTCATTGAATCCTTCGCGCGTGTAATACAATTGACTGTTGAATAATATGTTACAACTGAAATGGTGCATACAATCGGAAGTGCATAGGGGATAGTAGAAGTGTACGTGCATATGCTTGTGTAAGTAAAATACCAAGTCGGACAGTATGTATCCACACGTCTTTCATAGTGAATAATGTCGCCCAAGGAACGTTGATACGGTATAACATGGTTAAAATACCAGTGCAATTTATGAATATGATGTTTCTCGCGTATATTATCGATCACGGAGAAGGTCTCGATCTGTGTAAATACTTTAATGTCAATTTCTGGTTACAGAACTTGTGTAAATTTCATTGATCGTACTTGTCAGTTTCAACTCGTGCTAGACACCGTGCACAGGCATGCAGGGGAAACTCGTGACTTGCGTGACGTCATACCGGCAACCCTAGTAATGTTTGGTTGGTTGCACGTGGTGATCCGTGTAAACACATCTAGAAGATCAAATACTAGTAGTCGATTGGAGCACTGGCAAAAATTACAACAATAATCTAGATATATACAAGTGTTAATTAACGTCTGTTGAGGAGTTCGCCTCGTGGGCACCAGGTTACGCCTCATGGTTAGGAAATCCAAGGTAACCGAGCGAGCTGTCATTAGTCACCGAGCTATATTTAGATATGACGACAATTTATGTCACCCCAGCCACGTTCTTTAAAATGTTCCCTCCTTTTGCAGGAATCACGTGACGATTGGTCACGCCCTCAGAGATACAATTTGGCAGGGCTTGGAGCAAGGGCGGTTAACCTGTGGGATGTTTCAGTGTGCAAAGTTTTTAGAAATGTAAGTATATAATTAATTGAATTAATTATATTACTAGTATACATTATTTTTTATTCACTTTAATTTTAGGCACAATGGTTTATATTGTCAACAATGCTTCTTTAAGGAACTTGACGTACACTGTATGGACATTTTATTTGCATACACCAGAATCTAAAACACAAATTAAACAAATTCTTTACATTGTGAATTGCAATTATAATCATATTTAATACTACACTTTCTATTGGTTTTTTTCAAACGAGATGTTGTTTAATAATGCCAATGAATAACATTCAGAATATATGAGATGTATTTTATTCTAGTCACAATATAATTCAAATATTAATTAAATTGAAAGTATAATTATTATTATTATTTTTTTTTTTATAAAATAATTCTTTAATATTGTCTAACCAATGCCGTACCGTTTTGTTCTCTCCAGAAACCCCATCAACGTTATGGTCTGCGTGCTACCTGGGGACATATTCGGGGATGTGTCTGTGCATATTCACCATACACTCATTGAAGCGTTCTGCCTGGAAAACGGAATACGGCTGGCTAGAGTAAGTATAACAATATTATAATTATATATGAATAAAACCCTCCGCTGATCAATATTGCTAGTAGTCGTAGTATCGCCATGTCGATATGTACACGTAGCACGCCGTGTCAGATGTCAGTTCGTCATCTCTGATAAATGGGAACATATAAACAATATCAATTTAGCATTATTATTTCTGTTCTCGCGTTAAATGCAAACACATTACACTCCCGCCTTCTCTGTAAAGCTATAAGGATCACCTTTAGACTT
>JAULBO010141420.1:0-15867 GCA_032355325.1 Clypeosectus delectus
GCTAAGGCCGTTGATAGGGGGCGTGGCTTATCGCAGCAGTGGGGCAGGGTTTATGCTCGAAACTGGAAAGGTCTATTCCTTGTTTGTCAAAAATATGTTTATATTTACCTGTACATCTATGTTAGTTTTTGTATGTGAATGGTTATGCAAAACGAGTGGGTCAGAGTTCACATGCAGTATCCTATCATTTGCCGTCGCCCCCGAGTCACGAGTCACGTGAGTTTCAAAACTTTAACAACCACAGTATCGCAAGCACGGCAGCAGAATGTACCAAAATAATAATAATAATTTAAAAAAATATTTTAAATTCGGATTTAGAGACATTTTCAATCATATCAGAGTGTCAGATTAAGATAGTAATAATAATGATTAATAATAATAACAACAAATAATGAATCATAATATATATTATATGTATATGAAGGCAGTGTGATAACATACTGGAGGAAAGGTCCTTGATGCTCTATCCTCATTTCGCCGATGTTAATCTGTGTCCATGCCCTTCATAAACTAAAGTTTAACCTTCTCACATTCAGAGGTCACCGGAGATGCCCAATAGGGCAGTGATTATAATACATCCAGAACAGAAAAAGGTTAATTTATTCCTATTGAGTTCTGTCTGTTCATTCTGCTTATTAAATTTCGGAATAGTGGCTTTGAATATTTTCAAATGAATTAAATTGTAGGTTATATGCAGGTGGGTTTTGTTACACTTTATACATTCAGTATTGCCGCTGCTATGCAAATCTTCATCAAGTCGTGACTGGGAATCTCACTTACCTATAAGTCGTCTCAGTTTCTGGTCGAATGTATTACAAATTATTGATTTTCCTTGTATGGATGGCGGAAATATGTCATATCAGATTTATGCCATGGCTGAAATGGCACTGGCAGTCTGGCATGTAAATAACGCTACAGTGTCGCGGTCTGATGCTTGTTTGTCACTGTCAATCGTCAATTGCCTGCAATATTGCGGCCAATTTTCATCTGCATTGAAGCTGGCTAATTTGTTTTTTTATTTTACCGAATTGGCAAGGAGCAAATGTCACGTACGTTATTAACACATGGAGAGCTGACTGCAGTTTGTTCATGGATTGTATCTACCGGTGTCTGGCATTCTGGTATTCTGGTGGAGGACGATTGTCACAGATTGTTCATTAATGTGGAATCAATCTCGATGATTGTGATGCATTCTGTTCTAGGATTCGGCCTGAATTAAGGCTCTCTGCATCATGTACGTGCTCATCTGGTATCCGTGGAAACCGTTTGTTGTGAATGTGTTCTCTCAGTTGTTGTTTTTGTGACAGTTTGCTTGTGGGTGTGCTCAGCATATGAAAAGTTAATGCAAAACAAATTGTGTTGGGAAATGCGATGAAAATCTCCTCTGAATAAAAGTGTGAGACAACTCAACAAGGATTGAATCCTGGGTCCAGTCCCACCTTGTGCGGAAGAAACGAGGAGGGTAAACTGAATTTCGATGCCTTTATGAAGTCTTCCAGGGAGTTGCGTGAACACGATTGTCTCCAAGTCAGGTTCCTGCTTAAATACCCATGTACCGATGGAGTCATTACGAACCAGGTTTCCACATAATGGGAGTACTGAAGCATAGCCAACAATCTGGGTCCTCATGAACACTTTTTATTGCTCGGGGTGACAGCAGTACACCTCCTACAGTCTGATAGCCTTACCAGGGTCACAGCAGACCTGACTATAGCTGAAAGGCAACACGTCTGCTCTCGCCTGGTCACATGAGTAAATCTACATTCACAGCAGGCAGATGGCAACAAGCAGGTTTCGGTTTGGAATAAGTTTACCTAGCACGGAAAATGTGAGTGATTCTGAAGAAAGTTCCTTGGGCTGAAAAGTATGCGACTCCTCTTCTGAAGAGCTGTCAGTCAGACCTAGTGTTGAAATACGCGTGATACAGTTCTGCACTTTTCATGATGTTGTTATTTTGCGGAAGTGGGTCGCAAGCTCTCACCTGTTAACTATAGGCCCAGGCTTGTATCGAGAACTCATTTTGCTATCTCGCTTACCTTGGAAGTATTCGTCCCCATATGGATTTACGCTGCGTTCCATCGGGATATCGAGATATCGAACTATGAGGATGTTCTGAGGAGATGCCGAGGGAGAAATCATGCAGCTCTACATAGCTAGGATGATCAGGACGGCCACTGATGCGCACTGGTGTAAGTACACTACACGCCACACACCCCACACACCCCCACACCCCACCCCCACCTCCAGTACTCCAGTACCCCACACCGACTCGGTGACTGCAGATTGTCCTCGAGACTGTCATGCAGATTGTCATGCAGAGAATATGACACCTACCCAGTAAGCTATGTAGACAGTGATATGATACTTGCTGTTAAATACTGGATGTCGAGTTAGGGGAGGGGTGTATACGTGAGTGGAGGATTGGGAGGGGGGACTGTGAGGGGAGTCTGTAAAATTTCTGATGCTACCACTTCCCGAAATGAAGGTAGTACACCAGCATTCTTCAAATGAATCCAACGCTTGATTATTTGATGCAATAGGCGATCACTGATCCATGTCTCCAGTGTGAGAACTTCTAACATGATAAGCACACCTGAGAGTGCTCTCTTTCCTTGCCTGCCTCACTCCCTCTCTCCCCTTTACTCCAGTCTAGTCCACGTTAGATTTTGATTTCGTATCAAGACGACATATACCGGGGTGACCTGCATGTAAAATTGCAGCAGCTAACGTGGTTGTAAAACGGATAAGAGCTCTGCAGACGTACTAGTATTTGCATGACTGACATGCAATATCATAATTAGATCACGCTGACCCCAGTGGTGGGACAGCTGATACTGGACAGTACAAATCAGTCTGACGTTTATTTATATTGATAAATCTTGGCCACCCTACTCCTACTGCACCACCTCCACCACCTCCACCACCACCGCCACCTCTACACTGTCATTTTGAAGCACATAATCGGTTGTATTGCTGCATGTGTCAAAAATAAGCTTGTGAGCTTATAATTAGTCGAGAATAATCGTTTGTAATTTGCACCTGCTTTGAAAGGTGTTTACAGTAGCCTCGTGGCAATGATTAACAGTCATACAATTGTATTTCTGGTGTGGCTGTGATTATTGTTGTCAAAATTGTTGGAAGAGAGGGGTGAAAGTGGAAATATGATCAGTTATAAAAATAAATATATATAATCATCTTTCATGACAAATTTTTATTTTAATAAAAACGGTTCTTCTGTGTATAATTTGAGTGTGGCAACAGCATGGATTGATGTTGAAAGGCTTCTTGACAAAGTGCCGCTGATAGCACATGGGTACCGTAATCTTCTCCACATGGAATATAATGTGCTCGACATGTAGCCATACAGACCTGCAAGATAAGCACAAGCACTGGGATAAGCAAGATCATACAGTTATATTCACATGTGCTAACTGTCAACACAGATGGTGTTAGGCAGAGCAAAGGCAGGCATGTGTTCAAGCTATCAGAACCAAGGGCCCTTTTCACAATTACCAAGTTATGTGTTTTTTTCCGTTGCCGTGCTCGATGAACCGTGTATTACCTCCCTCGATAGATAAGTTTAAAATATATTTTAAACAATAGGCTTTCGGCCATCTTGACTGCGACCAAAATCAAGGTCATGTTTAACCACCTTGCCATGGAGGCTGTTGTAAGACTGTGATTGCTTTGTGACATTGATCTAACGGCAAGTTTCACTAATGTTATTTCTGTAAGCTGATCATTTGTCAGCTGACTGACTTGCCTGTCGATTTAATGACATTTTGTCACCTGCCTGACATCTGTTGGACATGCTTTAAAATATAATTATACTTTGTCACGCAACGTCATTTAATGATGGTGGGTAATGACCCCCCCCCCCCCCCCAACCACCCCCCCCCCCCCCCCCCCACCCTGATCCCCCAAAGCCAAAATGTCAGCGATTATTACGATTAAAACTTTTGTAAATTATCATATCCCACAACGTTTCTCCAATTGTTTTCCTTTCATAATCTCGAAATAAGAAGAGGATGAAAAGAAATCGAAAGATCCGAGAAACGTCTCTGGCTGTTGTTTATCGTGTTTGCCCGAACGACAAAGTCTTAACATAATCCTTCAGCGCATGAAGCAAATCTCGACATCTGGGGACAGGAACAGATATGCAGCGACACAGAAACCAGCTTTTCACTTCTCCCTCCATCACTTCCACAATTATTGTGGTTTTCAGAGCTTAGTAATCACCTTCCATCCCCACTCGGCCCATAAAAAAAAAATGGAGACAAAAAAACGCGCTAACCTCAGGGAGTCACTTTTCTGTCACAGACAATGGCTGTCATCCATTAAAAGGTGGCCCCCAAATCCCTATTTGTCCCTAAAACAAACGTTAATTACAGAGTAGATTAAGTTGTTCTCTCTTCAGGCCTATAACACACTGTGTCAAATTGCCATCTTATCTCCCTCAGGTTTCCCGTTGGACACTTAAAAAATTCAAAACACATTTTGTCCAAATCCTGTTATACAATACCTTTGATGTGGAGTTATTCTAATTTACTCCCCGATTCGATCGGCTTGATTGTCCCCATATTTGTTTTTAAGATCTGGCCCAATATTAATACCAGACTTGCCTGTCTGTGCTGAATACATACTGAGATCTGAGTCATTGGAAAAAGAAAATGAAACAATTCAAATTGATTGAATGAGAAGGAATTCATAGTTTGAAACATACAACACTGGTGCTAATGAAGTCACAGAGAACATGGGTTTATTTCGGAGTATTTACCGATTTTCTTGGACACAGAAATATTTTGTAGAAAAAGACTTGAAGCATATTATTATTATTATTATTAATAATATATTTTTATATTGAATTAACCTTCTTCCTGCTGGAGTACAGTGTCATGTATTTTCTAAGTTGCGGCCATAAATGTGTAAACAAATTACTTTTCAAATGTTGAGAAATTCATGTACTAGCACTGGGCTGCGTTTCACGAAAGGGGTGTAAATTTACGTCGGACGTAAATGACGTCATACATCTGTTCTCCGTCCAAATCCGCGATTGTTACATGTATTACGTCATTTACGTCCGGCGTAAATTTACACCCCTTTCGTGAAACGCAGCCCTGGTACCTAATTATTCTTTGGCCAAAGAAGATTGAAATAGCAATGTGTTTATATCATGCTCCCTTATGCCACAAAGTGACAAGCCATGATATGTGGGCACAAATCTTGAAAGCCGCTCTATAATATTATATAAAAAAACCACATTATAGATCTGGTTCTCTAGCACTATAAAGACTGGTGAAATACCCAGACTGGCACAAGCAGTCATATACACATACACACATGCATACATTGCATACAAGCTGTGATATGAGCATGTTCTTGAAAGCGGCTTTAAACCCCAATTAACAACAACAATTAACAACTGGTGAGGTGGTGTATTAAATCATGCTTCCGTGAAATTGTGATGTCTGTGTTTCAATGTAAATTAGTATTTAAGTATACTAGTATTTGTTTTTATATTGTGGTTGGGTGGGGTGAGGTATGGATGAGGTGGGTGCATGGATGAAATCACGGTTGACGTGACAACCCAATCCAAATAAAACATTTTACTCTAAAAATCTTCAAAGCAAAACATCACACCACATGTAAAAAAGACCATGTAGAAACGACACGTCAACTCTTCAGCCAAAACATGAAAAGAAAAACATCTAACAAAAAACGTAATCTCTAAATCGCTTCCATTCACAGTACTCGCTAACAGACCATTTAAAGGTGTAATTTCCGATAATTTGCCGACAATTAAGTATGAAGTTCTGTAAGGGCCATAAGCAAAATCGAACCCTGGCTGTCGGGTGCCGACACTGATTGTCGGGTAATAGACTTTTCTCTGGCAAGGAAGTGCTGGCTGAAGTGACCCGCGATGGAATTACGTGCTCTCAGTTCTCCCACTCAACAGGCCGAGCACCTCCTGGTAGTTAACACTGTGACACGTGCTGTAGACAGTGTTATACCAAGGGGGGGCTCATAGCATTACATACATCGGTGAGCAGGAGCATTTTATTTTCACGCTCGGCTGCCCGTACCGCGTGGTAGTAAAAAGAGATGCTTGAAATATGACGAATGGGATTGAGTCGGGGCAGGATTCATAGCGTCTTTGAAATATTCCGATATCGTAATATCCGTATCGGCTTGCCTAGAACTAGAGATGATACTGTTCCGGCGAGAAAAAGATCCTTTAGCTGATCCGTAAATACTATATCCGAAATATTGTCCTTTCACGAATAGGTTTCAAATATGTATATAATCCTATTCCAAGTATAATTAATACAAGTCTAATGTATGTATTTTTGATTACACGTGACCTGATCCCGTATAACCAGGGCACTCTTTCAAGAAGGTCTCATATATCCACTAATCTAAGATACCATATAGCACTCATGTAGCAATCAGCAAAATACATAGATACGAGAGTGGTGTGGTCTCTTAGGGGATATGCGAGCTCCATGAAAAGGTACCCTGGTTATTATGGGTGTGCAGGAGGTAACATCGAACCATAGCAAGCCAAATCCCCATAGACGTATGGAAATAAGGGTTCTCTGTGTCGATGAAAGGTGGAAATTATAATAATATATACGAATTGTCAGTCAATCTGGATGAGACTTCGAGGACAGCACCAGGAGTATAGTAAGCCTTTTCCCGGACGGATTAACCGTAAGCGCTGGCATTAATAGGGCACCTGTGGTTGCCGCTAGCAGGGAGAAGGTCGTTCACCTTTGATCGAATTCCGTTAAAGTTCCTCTCTACGAGGAGCGACAGTGAGACAGCCCAACTGAAAACTGAATATCTACCATTTTATACTCATCTGCAGATGCTCATTCAATCATGCTATGGAGAAAAAAATATGTTTGAACACAATGGTAGGGTAGTACAAACTTCTGGGAGGAAAAAGATTGGAAATTGCAACAAAGAGTAGAAAGAGAACAAAGTATGGATCAATTTCGCTGTGAAATCATACAACCAGCCGTGGTGCTTGTAATTAACCTCCTCCCTCATGCCGGCGACATCAGCTGCCCTTCACAGCAGCAAATGCTTATAAATGATTAATTCAGGCATGCCAATAGTTTCTGACACACGCACACAAAAAACCTACATCCTTCGACACCGATGATCATGAAACTGATAGACGAGGCGAAGAATGTGCTGAGCGACAAACGAGGGCTTAATCAGAAAAACTGGCAGATTACAGTCTCTCTATTAAACTCCATTGGAGCAATCGCCTCACAGCCCTGACAAGAGCACATCTCACTCCCTATCCTCCTATCAATCATCCCTTCACGTATTGATCGAGTCAATCAACATTCCCAACGACAGGTCCCTAAACTGGACATTGCTGTTTTGTATATATTTCCCCCCCACCATTTATAAAGCTTACAGCCAAGATTGATTAGATTTTTAGTAACATTATGCCTTTAAGTTTCGTCCTGTTGTGTCAATTGGACCCGTGTGCTAATTTCAACAGTGTGATCGATTTAAAGCTAATTCCAGCAAGACTGGATATGACTGATTGGTCGAGATAATTTTATTCAAATGAGAACAGTTTGTGATGTACCATAGACCTCCGAGTAACAGCCGTTCTGGGTATCATTTCCAGGACATTGAGAATTGGAACAGTAACATATAATTTCCGTGTATAAAGCATCCCAGGTTACTGAGGGATATCAATGGTTCAAAGAAGTTACCTTTTATCAAATACATTCATGATAAGATGCACTTCCTACACTGCTGCAGACCAATTTGTATCCTTTAATTTTGTGAATAATAGATGGATTCTACTCGTTTATGAATGCTGTGGGTGTTGTAAAGTCCTGAGCAATATATTCTACTTTATAGTGTTGTAATATTATTATTATTATTAATTTTTTTAAATATTTTCTTTTTATATTTTTATTTTAGAGCAATATATTCTTGAAAGTGGCACTAAGCCATAGCACAAGATAAAAAAAGCAAAAAGCTATGTAGCCTGGTATGATACAGGTTATATTATCAATCATTATTCCTATGAGTGATAACAAATAAATACAAATTATATATCTAATTTTGAAAGATGCTTTAATCGGTATCATAATTACCGTATGATTAGATTGAGATTTCATACCTTTTCTTTCATATTTGAACAGAAATTACATCAAATAAGATAACGCTATAAAAGCAATATTCAATGTAAAGACAGACTACATATAATGAACAACATTGCAAATTGAGTATTGAAATACTTTGGTTGTTAAATGGCAAATGGATAGAGAAATATGTGGATTGAATACAAGTTCTACTACGAGAAAAGGTACGTTCTAGATATATATACAACAAAGAGATGTCACCTCGACAGTGTGTCACGTACAGCGTGACCTTGAACCGGTGCGACCTTGAATGACTCGTGGAAGCAGGAATGGGGTGTTGGAGATCAAAGACGAACCCCCCTCCCCCATCCAGAGTGACACAAGGAGTGACACACCGGTGTCATCTGACAATGTAACGGCTGAGGACAATACAGTCCTAATGCAAACGCCGAGCTCGTTGTACTTAAAGCCTTCCTACCCTCCCCTTCCATCTTCCGAGCATTATCGTATTTAGACTTCGTCCCATTTGCTCGTATGCACAAGTACGCACCTATAGGGAATAGGGAGGGCGTGGGGGGTGTTGGGAGGGGGAGGAGAAGAAGCGGTGTGCAGTTCGCCAGTTTGCGACAAAGTAATTAGTACCTACCCTGAAGGGATCTGGGTGAAAAAAAATGGAAGCAACCAAGCTTTTGGGGTTGGAACTGTTGCCGGACGGACGACAAAACCGATCTCTTTCGCTGCTTCTACGATAATAAAGTAATTACGACTAATTAATTTGAGGTAGAATCCCCGAGCAGTGGAAGAGGCTTAAAAAGATCAAAGGAAAAGTGATGTAATCAAACGTCTGTCCGGGAGGGCAAAGAAGGAGTTGCTTATAATAGGCTGAGTGTTGATGAGTCACAAGTCATAGACTGGGTTCCCGCTCCCGTCACAAAACTTTAGGTGCACGACTTTGTCGGATAATCTAATAGGGTTCCATTTGCGCCCTTTCATCCCGTCGGCACGGGAAATTTCCATCCATGGAGCTGGGGATTTTGGTGACAAAGTTTTCGCAAGTTTCTCTCTCTCCGACACCTCCCCTCACCACCCTTCCCCATCGGTCCTCGTGAACGTTTCATGTGGAGGAGAGGCGAACTCGGAAATGCGATAGGTCTTCGTAACAGCGGGCCTGTATCCGTGCTTGCCTTTGCCCAATCAGCATTTCATGCGGAAAATTTAAAAACATTCAAACGAAATCAAAGTCAGTCAGTCGAAACCTTCCTGAGAATACATTTGATGTGGTTTTTGAACTCGTTGCAAAACTTTTAAGAAGAGGTTAAGAGATGAAAATTGTCCATAGAATGTCAGAGAAAGAACTTCACCGACATGTACCATTTGCGAATTTTATCCTATCCACTTCAACTCCTCTTTCAACGATATAAAAGAAGCAGTAAAACGTTTAAGGTGTTGTACTAAATGTTTCCCACGCGTGCTCTTCACGCAGGAGATAAAATTACGACCATTGAAATGTTCTACTTCCGTGCTACTACGCGTCATCCTCCAATTCCTGCAGCTCGATCAGAATTTATTTTCCCATCAACATATCAAATTTTTCCCGAAAAACAAAGCCGGCTACTGACCATGATGGTTCAATCAAATGGACAGCTGGTCCTAATGACCTGACTAACAAATGTCAGAGATAATCATCTTATTTGTTTAAATATTTCCAGGTCAGTGCAGCCGATATTCATTCCCAAGTCCAATGTCCGAAAGAAAAAACGGAATCTCCATAACATTAAAGTTGATTTTTGGCAATGACATTAGATTTTTGTTTTAAGTCAACGTCACCGACCGACCGACCCACGTTAATATCCGTGTGGGTTTATCCCGGGGAGGAAAAAAGGAAAGAAGCTAAGTGGCTGGCGACTGGCGAAGCGCGAAGACAGAATGGCGAGCGGTCAATCCGTCAGCGGGAAAAAGACACATCACGCCATCGCCGTGACACATTGGACAGATTGCAGCTAGCCCTCGGTCATACTTGAGGAGAATTAATGTTAGCTTTTGTCCAGATGAAAGGGATGGCGTATCTGCTTGCCTGGGTCCATTGTGTGCAGACAATAGCTAGAGAAGCACCTCGACGTGAACAGTTAGAAGGAGGATGTGTTTTATGATTGCAGCTCCACCTTGTTCTCGCCTCCAAACCAACCCACTGATTTACAGTCGCTAGTAATTACCGCTGGATTCGCCACTGCACGTTGGTGGAAGAGAATAGTATCCAACACATTCAGATTGTCATAGATGTTCCAATTGTCCTCTCATTGTTTGTTTGTTTTTTGTTTTTTTAAATACAATAAAAAGATTTACTTTATTTTTACTTTTTTTATATTTTATCTTACTTTATTCACGTTTGAAAGGGATTGGGAAAAAGTTATCCAACTAATCCAACCCGCTATGATCATTCCCAATGTCAAATTAAATATATCTTATTCGGAAATTTATTTAGCGCCTGAGGTACTCATTGAAATTCTCACAAGCTGAAGGGGCCATTGTATGTTGCAGTTTGGGAATAGAAATATTTTCGGACAAACCTGCCACACAAACAAAGCATTCAGAGTCATATTCAGCCGCTTTGGACATTTGTGAAAATACAATGACGTCCCATGTGAATTGGTTCCTGTAATCAGCATGAATTCCCTAATGACTTAATACTATTGATTTCTTACTATAACAGATTATGAAAAGATGAAAGAGACCGCATCTTTAACACAAATCCCATATTCATAATCCCCGCCTGGGAAGAAAAAGAAGAAGAAAAAGTATCGTTCAGGAAAAGTTGCGATAATATCACCCTAAAGCTTGAAAACCACAAAATGCAAACCACAAAATAATAAAATAACTTCAAGTCTTCTTATGAGCCAGTTCACGGGATCGTAGCCTACAGACACCAATATGCAAATAATTAGTATTTCTTTTATCCCCCTCCCTCTGAAAACCCTCCTTCATTCCTTTCTTTGAAGCCACACAGTAGTTTAAATGTGGCTGGAAGAAAGCTCAAGTTGATATCAGTCATCGGGACAATAGCATTATCTCCTAGTGAGAAGATTGTTATACTCTCTTGTCCATGGAGGAAAACAAATGAAGAAAAAAAGGGAGTCGGTCACACGAGGGACAAGCCAGACGAGTTAGGTCATGTGAGAGTAACAGATTTAACAGAAAGAAAAAAGCCAGGGAATGTTTGCTTTAATTCTCCGAGCCCCGACTCACTTAAGGAGATCCCAGTCAAGAAAAGCCCGTCTCGCAGTATGGGGGAACAGGAGGGTGCGGGTGTCTTGGGGCGCCAAAAAAAAGGGGAGATCCGTGGGGGTGCATCTGCCTCTGACAGCAACCATTAGGCACCGGATTAGCCCAGTAATGCAGTCAGACAATCACAAGATGCAATGCTATTTGCAAATCCTTTTCTACAGACAATAGATTGTTTTGGAGAAATTTAATTATCGCCGAATACAATCGTGAAAGCCTACGAAATCCGGTGACTGGTCTCAATGCTCAGAGTCAAAGGCAAATATTCTCAGATGTTGGAGAAAAATGTTTTGTTATATTTTGCCAGGATGCTAGTATCAACACCGAGGGTGAAAACCTCTTTCAACGCTCTGATGACAGTCATTAATATGTTCCTTGACTGCCTTGTATTTGCAGTTCCTTGATTGGTGATCTCAACATTCAAGTATTTAATGAACAAGTGCAATCCTGTTTGGATATCTTTCAACATACTATAGTATGTAACAAAAAACGTTCAACTTATGTCGATGCTTCTCGACCCTAAACATTAAAAAAAAGCCATATTAATGCTACTTTAATTAGTTGCTTGCACTGTATTTCCTTCAAGCTTGAAGGCATGTTTGTGTCTTGAATGTTAAACCGTATGATGCTCCTTATTTATAAATAGAACGGGGTTAGGGGTGGTTGGTGGAAGTTTGTGGTGTAGCGTGGCGATTGTCATGGATGCTGTGGAGTAAAGTGGGTGTGGTTCGGGGGGAGAGTGGGTGGGTGGGGGTGAGGAGCGAGGGCTTAGTACAAAAATTCCAGTCCTACCTTAATAATTCTGTCGTAGATCTTCATCCCATTGTTGTCTGCAGGGCCATTGTCTGTTACCCTGGAAACGATGATTCCGTCTGATACTGTCTGATTGTTGTTACTTTCGGGTTGCTGAAATACATTAAAAATAAATACCAATAAAACTCTGCTGGTGAAATCTCGTGGAAGAAATGAATCACCAGTTAAATAAATATATAGATTAACAAATGCACACATAATTTAATTCTGTGAAACTCGGACAATATTCTGTTCGTAGTCATTACTACTTAATGAGAAAATGTACTTTCGAGTTCAATATTATTATTTTCTTTATGTTTATATTACAATTTCTTGATGGATTTATTCGAGGAACACATTAAAAGATGAAAGCCCACCAGGACATCCCCAGGTTATAAGGATATCCCCAAGGTTACCATAACTCGACAACGCCCCCGGCAACAATGAACATAACAAAACTGCAAGGGCAACAAGTAATATGCCATTTCTCAAGCTAATTCAACTGCAGATTCTTTAACCAAAACCACTTTGCATGCATTTATCTTTTTTCCCCGCGTTCCTTCAACAAGTCCCTATCCCTCTCCAATTGCCCCGAATCCAGACACTAATAACAAATTACTCTCGGTGAAAGCAGGTCGGATAGGGATGTACTATTAAAGTCTAATAAAACACGATGGAATTTGCCAAAGGAGTGGAATAAAATCGGCAGGGGAGGGAGGAGGATGGTCGAAGCGTGAAAATCGCGGAAAGAAGGGCAATTTTGCAACAATTTCCCAACCGAATGGGCAAGAGTGGCCGGACTATGGGACTGATTTTCCAGTGCTGAGTCACTCTAATTCTGCTGGCCCTTAGGAACACGAACCGGACTAATCTCATAACCTTGTACTCGACCTGTATTTAGTCGGTGGCCAACCTCCTATTCATGTGCAGTTAATAAGAGATGCACAAATCTCCACCCCACTCCGTAGGTTGCATGACTAACATGTTGCAATCAGCATGGGAGAAGAAAAAAAAAACCAACATCGTAAATTTCCCCGTAGGAAAATCAGTGCTCGTTTCATTTTGGCAGATGTTGTTACAAGCGTCTTTGTGAATCTAGCTTCCGAGATAAAAATGTTAAGTACTTAACCTCCTTGCTGCTGGAGCAAACAGGAGTTGCCCTATCTGGTTATATAGTTCCTCAATGTTCGAAATAAAGAAAATTATAAGGGGGTCATTCTCCATATGCCCAATGTCAAAGGTGGTCAAATCTATCATTTTCAGGGGGTCACACAGATAACTTTAACATTGCAGAATTTCAAATTAACCCCCATAAGACCCCCTAGTAATTCGAACACTGTTCCTGTTAGAAACAGATACCGGTAATTAACTATTGAAATCAATATTTTTAAAAGTGTCAATAAACTGGAAAATATATAATGGGGAGAAAGACCATATTCTATACAGGAAACCAGAATCCTTCAATCCAATTCATAGCTGGTCTTATTCTTACAACGCCACCATTCCCATTTTCTCCAGGCAGAAGCGAAGACATCTTCCCAGCAATACATCATCCTCTTCATCACCCATTCACATCGAGATACATCTTTTTGAATTTTATTTTTTTCCCATTTATAAATTATTTTCAAATTGGTTAAGAAAACCGAGTGTTAAGTCAGGGAGTGTTACATTTAACAAGTGGCAATCAAGACACAACATTTCCACATATTTCCATGGTTACTGCAAATTGCCCGATAGATTCTGCTTCATCTTCGTGTAAAACCATAGCTGTGAAAGACGACAATTTACTACATTCTCGTAATAATGTCAGATCGAAATGGCTGTAATTCACTACCATGTAAAAACACTTGCTGAAATCATTCTTCTTTCTGAATAACCGCTTTCGCATATTTATTTTTTCCCCCCACACTTAAATATATTTAATTGACAAATGATTCACGCTGGGTCAAGATTCAATGCTGACAATAAATGTTACAATTCATAGGAAACCTTTCACCATCATCTCTGAAATATCAATTTGTCATGGGTGACAATGATACCGATTTTTGAATTCTATAGTATGAAATCCCAACTTTTAAAACAGATAAATCTGCTACGGAATAGATCCATTATGAAAAGATAGATCAATATACTTCATGTTGTACTGTTGGCGATTATTCTGTGTCAACACTAAATCCTTTGGATACATCATTTCCATTTTAATGTCCTCTAGGAAAAACCAATTTCAAGCAGCATGAAAATAAAATTGCTATATTTCAGGAATGCGATCTATTGATATTTCCAAACTTTATTTTAGAACTAGTCAGTTATATAAATGAATAAAGCATGTTCGTGTTTTGTACAGTATTAATTCTTTTGACGAATAATCGACCCTTTTCTAGTATCATTACTTGTTCAATTAAAAATTGTCAGAGCGTGGGTTGGGGGTAGTGCAATGATAGAACAGAACCTGGGTTTAAATCCTAGTCCTGGCATCAATGTTTGCAGAAGTTACCTTTCCGATGCAATCCCGAGAATATTGTCCATCTGTCCTGTGGCAGAGTGGTTATCATAGTTGATGCTCACAGGTTTACTGTAACATTCAGTGCTACGGATGTTGCAGGTTTCTTCCTGCCATAAATTTACAAGCCGCAATTGAAGTAATCTTGAAAGAGGCTCTAAATCCCAACTAAAAATTATATATTTTTTTAAATGAAAAAAAGTCTTTGTAACTGCATTATGAATCATAATCAGTATTGTCGCCATGGTTACAAAGACAAATGACCAATGGTAATCGTGCCGCCAATTGATGTGTGCTCAACAGATGCACCAATCAGACTGTTGACAAACACGCAGAACTTAATTCCTCTAATGATCCGAACACCGCTCGAGACTATGGCCAGCCATTGACAATGTTCATCAAAGTCCGGGGCTGGTGGTAACATTTGATCCGAAGTCGACTTTAGCCTAATGGCCTGGTTCTTCCCACGGGGGCAATATGCGTGAAGAGTTTTGAGGACAATCGGTGACCAATTTGAGATCTGGACGCAATGCAGGTTTTCAATCGATCACAGTTGATCGTTTTGAAACCATCGGTTCGCTCGATACACGCATCAATTCAAATGAATAGATTCAGAAATATGTTTTTGAAATTTGACATTCGTGTCAGACAGGTTGTTAAATATTGCGATCCGTAATGTTGCGAAGCTGTTAAAAGAGTTACCATGACAACATGTGTGAAATATACCAGTATTTTTATAGTTTTAATAGTAGACCACACTCATGTAGTCATGAATCCTTTACAGTTCAGTTCATGTTCAATGTTGTTGTTAATTGGGGTTAAAAGCCGCTTTCAAGAACGTGCTCATATACGGCTTCATGTTCAATGCATTTTCCCTATAAATCACATGAAGTGATAGAACTGTCAAACTACAATAGTCATCTATTTTTTTAAAAAGTATTTGTTTTTTAATAGGTAAATTGTTTGGATTTTAAAAAGATTTACGTATGGTTCACACCGTAGCATATTTGCTCACTAAAAGAAATACCCACACTCAGTACGGTATGTAAAGCAATGCAGTTGAAGATAACTTATTTTATTATATACTTAACAGTGAAAGACTGAGATTTCTCTCTGAGAAAACTGATATCGTCACAGCTGTGGCGAGAACACGTTCTCGTCACAGCAGTGGCGAGAACA
>JAULBO010141531.1:1422-15847 GCA_032355325.1 Clypeosectus delectus
TAATGATAATGATAATGATTTTAGAAGCTACTAGCCCGAATTGTGAACAACATGGAATTTATACTCGCCTTTAGGATGTCTGGACATACTAGTAATCATAATAATAGATAATGATAATGATAATGATTTTAGAAGCTACTAGCCCGAATTGTGAACAACATGGAATTTATACTCGCCTTTAGGATATCTGGACATAATCATAATAATAGATAATGGTAATGATATAATAGATAATGATCATTATATATTATAATGATAATGATAATGATAATTATATATTATAATGATGATACTAATAATGATAATGAATTTTTCGCTCTCATGTGGTTGCTAGGTGCCAAAACCAACGCATATCCGACCGATGAGGCGACAACGTCAGATTTGTCGGACGACGATCACGATACATTCGATGCAGAGTTTCGACAACATAAAAGAAATTATTACATGGACAAGATGGGCTACCACACCGTTACCCAGTAAGACCACTTCTATAATACTTTCAGGAAATTACCGTATTCCTGAATACGTCCAGTTACAATGCAGTTACTTCCCTTGCTTCATTACATTATTATTTCTTCATTTTCGTAACTTTGCCGGTCATCTCATTGTAGATTATTCCTCTCGTCAGAGAGAGCCTTGATAGTTGAAATTTACATTTACAATTCAGTTACCTCCCTTGGTTCATTACCGACGTTAAGCAACAATTCACTCACTCATTACCGAATCACACTGGGCTGCGGAAAGTGGGTTAATACCTAGCGTAAAAGTAGTAAATAACGTATTTAAAGATGTGACGTTTTTGCTTTTAATTCCTGCGTTGTTGTGTTACAGGGAGGTTCTACAAGACCAGGCGCATTGCTACGTGCGAGCCATCCAGTGGAACCTGCTGTACTACTACGAAGGGGTGCAATCATGGAGCTGGTAGGCTATTTATAGACAGTCATTGTCACCTGGGGGCCTATTCCCGAAACTTCTTAAGAAAAGGTCTCTATAAAATTGTCATAAGCAGAAAACCAGTCAGGCAAATTCTTAGTACTCCCTAAGAAGTTCCGAGAATACGGCCCCAGGGCTGCGTTTCATGAAAGGGGTGTAAATTTACGCCGGACGTAAATGACGTCATACGTCTGGTGTAAATGTACACCCATTTTTGTGAAACGCACCCCAGGCTATTTTAAACATGGGCGTGGCGAGACAATGAATCGGGGTGGGGGGTCGGGGGGTGGGGGGGTTAATGCTGGAATTATGACAGGATGCACTTTCTGTCATGTGGCAGGGCAGTTATCATCCTTGGTTAAGTTCACTCACTCACTTCAGTGTTGCAGGTTTCCCTCCCACCTTAAGCTGACAGGCTCCGCGTCATTCAAAACGTTGATTGATCGTCCCTTGGTTTCCCCACAGGTACTACCCGCACCACTACGCGCCCTACATCAGCGACGTGAGGGACTTCGCCAACATGAAGATCGAACTCACTCTCAGCACGCCGTTCCTGCCGTTCCAGCAACTCATGGCCGTCCTGCCCGCTGCCAGCAAGGACCTGCTGCCCGATGCCTTCAAGGTGAGCCGTTGCCCCCGACGATCAGTACGTTGTCCTGGTTAGAAAATTCGTAATCGTCGTGTATGGGTGAAAGATTTCTGCAGCGATGATTCCCTCACTCCGACATCCTTAGGAAATGGAAATTGGTAGATACATTTAATGAAGTGAATAATTAACAGTGCATCTTCATGAGGAAGAAAGTTTAAAGCTAACAAACATATAAAAGCCAAAAATACTATTTTAAATATTCTATATATTTAAAAATAAGAACAGTATTTTAATACCAGCAGGTGAGAAACAGAAAAAACACCCCACACTGTTGACATAAACACAGAAAATAATATCATAGTTCTCAACAACAAAGTTTGTTTATTTCAGAATTTGATGACGATGGACAATTCACCCATCATCGATTTCTACCCCGTCAACTTCAAGACCGATCTCAATGGCAAACAACAGGACTGGGAGGCGGTGGTTTTGATCCCGTTCATCGCGGAGGTGAGGAAAGCTAGAAATGGAAAACAGATGTATCTGGAATTGTAAACCTAGTTCGAAAACAGTTGAATCCAGAACTGTCCAGCTCGTTCAGAAACAGCTGGATCCATTTAATTTAAAAGCAACTTCATCTGGAATTGTAGATCTAATTCGGAAATCAGCTGGTTCCGGAATTGTCAACCTTGGATGTAAACATCTGGAAATGGAATTTTCCACTTCGTTCTGAAACAGGTTCATCCGAAATTATTGACCTAATTGGTAATGCAACTGCATCTGGAATTGTCCACCTTCTTCAGAATATTTTTTTTTAAATGATTTTGTGACATTTTATCTGTGTAAATTTGAATGTGTGTAAAGGTAGTCAGTCGTCTATGTATCCAGGAAGTGTGTACTGCTACTGTCGCAGACTCTCATTATAGCTGACATCAATCTTTCTTCAGGAGCGGCTACTCGCAGCAATGAGTCCTATGTACGAGATGATGTCCAAAGCCGAATCGGACCGAAACAGACACGGGCCTAGTGTCATGTTTCAATTCACAGAAGAACAACAAGAAAGTTGGCTGTCCAGTCTGCCAGGAGTATATCCCGACATCCAGAAAAACCATGCACGGTAAGAATCCATGTGTGTTCAAGCCTGTCCTCAAGAAATATATATTTAAAATATTTTTTAATGTTTTAAAATTCTTACAAAACTATATACTTAAGCTTGTAGCACATGTTTTTTTTCAAATTGGGAGGCAAGACTATTAGGGGACAGTGTGAACATTGGCATTGTCATAGTAACATGCGCCTCATGGAAACATAGTTTAACTAAGTACAACAGGTGAAGTGAAGAGGCAATGACGGTTGCAACCCTTCTACTATATAATACTCAGTGACGGAAACATCGTTTACTTCATACATATTCGGAAACGAGCGAAGGTGGCTATAGGTAAACATCATAATGATTTCGCATGTTATTGGGTATAGACTGTATATTTGTATATTTGACCAAAAAAATAAACATGTTTGAGGGTATATACCAAAAATAAATTGGTAGTTTTATAAATTAAACATTGACTGGTTTTAGACTAGGTTCCGTCTAGTGATTATCCGCTTTCCGCGCCTGTGCATTCAACAACAACAAGAAGCTTGCGTCGATCGCTGTACGTTAAGCAACAAATCAATCAATCGATCGCTGTACTATTTGTTTCCAGAACCGAGTGGGTGCCGTTAGACTTATATCAAGTGGACGGCAACAAGCTGAAGAAGGGACTGCTGCCCAGCGTGCGCCTCGAAGTGTACTTCCCCGGCTTTCCGACCATGATGCACATCCAGCACACAGTGAGTCTCCTGTCACACGGCGTATCCTAGCAACCGTATGAGTGTCCTGTCACACGGCGTATCCTAGCAACCTTATGAGTGTCCTGCCGCACGGCGTATCTTAGCAACTGTATGAGTGTCCTGCCGCACGGCGTATCCTAGCAACCTTATGAGTGTCCTGCCGCACAGCGTATCCTAGCAACCTTTGAGTGTACTGCCGCACGGCGTATCCTAGCAACCTTATGAGTGTCCTGTCACACGGCGTATCCTAGCAACCTTATGAGTGTCCTGTCACATGGCGTATCCTACTACCCGGGCAGAATTGTAATATATAGAATTTCAATTCCTTGTATTAATCAACAGAACAGGAATGTAATAAGTGCCCGGAAATGTAATAAGTGCCCGGAAATCCGGAAATGTAATAAGTGCCCGGAAATCCGGAAATGTAATAAGTGCCCGGAAATGTAATAAGTGCCCGGAAATGAGAAAAGAGTTGTAAAAAAGAACTTATAATCCTTGTAATTAAGATTTTTGGAACTTGATGGTAATTCAACCATGGGAGGTTTTTTGTTGATTTCTCATTTGATGTATTACAACCATGTGACTTGGAATCTTGTTTTTAATAGCAGTATTTCTTTTCTTATCAGGCCGGTTTGAAGAAAGCCTGCGTGAAAGTGTTCCAGTCAAACAGCCGAGGGGAAAACATGGTTCTAAGCATTACACAAACCGAGGCAGACCTCAACTTGGTGCGTGGTCCTTCTCACGCTTCTGCGCATGTGTACATACATACGACTAGTTGTCAGTACGCTAGTGGCTCCTGGGAGAGTGCATCTGTGGCACTTCCTTCCCAGCGACTTTAGTTTAGATTTATGTAGGGAGGGTGGAAAGTAGGAAGGAAGGGAGGTAGAGGAGTGGAAGGAAGGGAGAAAAAGGGAGGGAGGGAAGGAAGAGAAGAGGAAGTATGGGAGGGAGGAGGATGGGAGGGAGGAGAGGAAGTAAGGAGGAAGGGAGGGGTGGAGGAAGAAGAAGATAAGAGGAATAAGAAAGAAAAGGAAGGGAGGAGAGGATGGGAGGAAGATAAGGAAATGAGGGAGGAAGTAAAAGGGAGGAGGGGTGGGAGGGAGGAAATGAAGGGAGGAGAGGATGGGAGGGAGGGAGGAAGGAAATGAAGGGAGGAGAGGATGGGAGAGAGGTAGGGAGGAAGGAAATGAAGGGAGGAGAGGATGGGAGGGAGGTAGGGAGGAAGGAAATGAAGATAGGGAGAAGAGAAAGGGATGGAAGTGAGGGAGGAAGTAAGGAAGGGAGGGAGGAGAGGATGGGAGGAAGTGAGGGAGGAAGTAAGGAAGGGAGGGAGGAGAGGATGGGAGGAAGTGAGGGAGGAAGTAAGGGAGGGAGAGGAGGGGAGGAAGAAAGGGAGGAGAGGATGGGAGGGGAGGAGGTAGGGAGGGAGGAAATGAAGGAAGGGAGGAGAGAAATGGATGGAGGGATGGAAGGGGATAGGTAAGGAGGCATTTAATGGGTTCAGTAGACTGATTCATGTGCAGCAAATCTGGATCACAGTGTCAGTGAGATCTGTGAAATACTATGAGGGACCAAAGCTCTAAATTCTGTAAGATAGTGTATACATGTAGTGTACAGTTTGCAGGAAAACAATATAACTTTCTTGATTAATTGAACAATCGAGTCTGAGGATGTCTGTTAACCATACTGCCTCCTGCATTATTCAACATGGCTGCTGTATACCGTACCTGTAGGGTATTTCCAGTTGCCACCGGTGGGGTGAGGGTTAATCAAGACGCCGCTATGTTTCAGACTATCGACGAGGCCGCACACAAGTATCTCGGGGAATGTGTCTACGTCGGCTGGCCACATCTGCACGAGGCAAAGGTCATAGAGGTTGCGGACGGAGAAGTCAAGTAAGTTGCATAGCAATGGACAAAATAATAAAAATTGAGAATGCAAAAACGAAATTTAAATGACAAAATCTTTATAAAAATAATAATAATAATTAATAAATAATATAATCAAAATATAATCAAAATATAATATAAATACATAAAGAAAATCATTAAAAATAAAACGTTTATAAATAAGAAAGTTTCCTGAAATTTGCACTGCTTTAGGATCAAGTGTGTAGAATACAAAGCTGAGAAAGGAAAGAAACCGGTTATGGAAAAGATTCGGAGAGAATTGGAAAAAGACGAAGTGGCCATCTGGAAACGAGAAGTTGGATCTATCAAGGAGAGGTTAGTCGTTGCATGCACATGATTACGTAAATTGCCACTACTTTGTTTAATGCCGAATATATATTTCTTACATATTTTATTGCTTTATTCTGGTCATTCAGATTTTATATTTACATTGATTATTATTTTCGTAGCTGATAGCCTTCATATGATTGCAATGTTCAAAATTGTTTGTCTTATTTCCAGATATTTTGACAGACTCGGAGTGGACGTAGGGCGTGCAAGTATTCTGCTGTATGCCCTGCCTATGACTGGTCGCAAGTAAGATGTTTGACGTTTTTAGATATTAGACATATTGATATTTCCATAACCGTATAAAAGTTTGACATTTATGGATTCTAGAAATATTGATATTTACTTACATATCCGTGTACATAACACTTTAAAAAAAATATGTTTCACTACTATTTTTTAAGGTTTAATTAGGTTTTTGTCTCCTTATCTTTTATCAGGTACGTTTGTGGATCTCATGGGAAGATAACTCTGGAAAAACAGTTCTGTGTCCGTCCAGTTCCTTACTCTGTGCAGGCGACAGTAAAGGTGAGATTCATTTCAATAAATATTGGTTTGTTTTATGATCTGTGATAATTGTGGTAGCGCAGTCAGTATAATGTTGGACTGATAGTGCAGTCAGTATAATGTTGGACTGATAGTGCAGTCAGTATAATGTTGGACTGATAGTGCAGTCAGTATAATGTTGGACTGATAGTGCAGTCAGTATGTTGGACTGATAGTGCAGTCAGTATAATGTTGGACTGATAGTGCAGTCAGTATGTTAGACTTGGGGAGCCAAAGTGCCTGGGTTCAAATCCCTTGCAGTGTCTGTATTCTTGCACTGCTGTTAACATCCTTTACCAACTGGTGCTCGCAGGCTTTGGCAAGGGACTGTACGAGGCTGTCAAGTTAGGTCATTTGGCCTATGCAAGATGTAAACTGACAAGCTGTGATATGAGTACAACAATCTTGAAAGCGGCTCTAAATCTCTATAGTGGAAATGTAGTTATCATCCTTTGCTGGGTTGTGCTCGTAGGTTTACAGCAGCATTCACTGACAAGCCGGAATATGAGTACAAAAGTTTTTAAAGTAGCGCTAAAACCCACACATTTTTTAAATTTAGAATTGTTTAATATATCATGCCTCCTGCTATCTACCATAACTTAGCGTTGTTTTTATTTCAGGACATCTCCACCCACGACCCAGACTTCCAACAGTTCAAGACGCTGGAGGAAATGTTTCCGAAAGACACCACTGTGTTCATGATTGGCAGTCCGCATTACGGCAGCCGTGGGGAGGTAAACATATTTCCAGCTGTTACTGCTATATTTTTAACCCTTTAAAACTAAATAATAATAAAATAATTTTTTTTCGAGTGTTCACAAATGTCGTTTTTTTAATTATTATTTTGTATATTTTAATTTTTAGTGCATTTATATATGTATATGATTAAAGTTGCGCCTGTCGTGTGAGCTACGGTACCTATTAGTTGTGCTCTTCTAGGTTCTGGATGTCAAAGAAGGCAGGATACGAACCAGTTTCATCGTGCCCTTGGAACCAAACTTGAATAAAGTCAAGCAAGAACAAGAGGTTTGTTATTTACTGCCTACTTTTAATGGCTTGTGTATTTGTTTTAAAGTCGGCACCTGGGTATCAGTATATTGGTGTACACTAAATTATTTAAAAAAACAAACAGTATACTTCCCAAGGAGTTGGGAAAGTTAATGCATGTTGATCGATTTATCAAGATGATAATATGTCGGTGCGGATGAAGATAGGCTCCTTACCAGTGCATAAAACACTTTCTCTTCAGGTAACAATTTGGATGTATACAAGCAATGAAGCAGCATCTTTTCAGTTGTGTTTCTGCAGATTTCATTGGTACTGTTACTAAAAGTACAGTATTCAAAGTTGTGTTCCATATGAAAATCGATTTTCATTAATCTGCTTATCTTCCGAAAGCGTACTTTTCTGGAAGTGTATCATAAATATTTCCACGCTTTCTTGTTTTCCCTATGGCAATACTATATCCAGCCATCAATACAGTGCATTTTCCGTGTCAACGTGACCCATGACAAAATCTCCTTCATTCTTCTTTTCCCCTCACAGTATCTGGAGACGAAATACGTGCCGGGATACATTATTTCCCAGCAGCTGGGGATCTCGGGGCTGTTCCTGTCTCAGATCACCGGCTCCATCCTGGTCATTCAAGGCAGGGGAGAAAACCCCAACGCATACAAGGTGAACGTGGGCTTGAATCTGAAGCACACGAAGCGGAACCAGGAACTGCCGGGATACACCAAGAAGATCAACAACAAGTGGATGTACTCAGACGCCACGCTCGAATTGGTCCGAGACTACATCCGCAAGTGTGTAACCGTGCTTTTTTTGGTCTACGATGGCGTAATGGTTTGAGCGTCGGTCATGAAAGCTGAAGGTCAGGGTGTTCTATCCCCAGTCACTTCATGCCAACAGATGTTCAAAGATGGTACTCGTTGTTCGGCATTAAAGGGGGTAAAAGCCAGGACTGTTGGGCTGGGAGTCGTTATAGGCCTACTGTGTCTGAGTGGGGTATCCATGTTCAAACTGAGGCATGGTATTCCAGCTAGCTAACTCAAAAACAACATGAAGGGATAAAGGTGTAAAGATGCTAAATTTTATGGAATGGCCCAGAAGATGAAAGAACAGAAAATTCTGTTAAATTTGATCTCGAGATTAACATCAGAGATTAACATCGGAGATTATTGACGTCGGGTGTATGACATCGGTAACTGAAAAATATTAATGAATCTTAATTTTCAGACATTTGTATATACTCCTCGATCCGGTGATGCTACTATTTTCATATAAAATATCTCAACAATTTCTCAGCCTATGCTTAGTCCCCACGGTTACGAAACATTTGATTTAAAATCATACTCCAGCTATGGAGTAAATTTGAACACAAGCCATTGAGTTTGGCATGAAATCGTACTCCACAAAGTTGTAGCAGGCTCGGGATCTCGCTAATGGGTGAGAGAATCATGCACCAATGTTAAACTCCAAAATCACTCGTTCAGGTGAGTTCAAATCTTTAAAATCGTTTCCAGGTTTTCTGACGTGTTTCAAATACTGGCGGAGAATGCGAATGGCGACCTGATGACTGAGGGTGACCTTTTCCCAGCTGAAAGGTAAATTGTCATAATTTGGGAGAAACGGATAAATTGGTACGTCAGGACTTGAAATGCTTAGTGCCGCCGTGCCAATGGCACACCTAAATATGAAATGGCACGGCAGAATTATATATCGAGTGCCCTTGTGTTAAACCTATTTTCCTTAATAGTAATACTTCTCCAGTCATCTCATAGTGCATTTATCCGTGTCAACGTGACTCTTGACAACCTTTAAAAAAGAACGTGACACGTATGTGCATGACTGGATAAGTATTACCCAGGAAAAGAGGAGATATCCAAAATCTATTGTCTCTGAGTGGGATATCTGTGTTCATACTGCAACACGATATTCCAGTGAGCTAGCACTATACAACTGTTGGGAATCCACATAGTACAGACACATACACATACACAGCAAGTCGTGGTATGAGTGCAAGAATATTGAAAGCAGCTTTAAACCCCAATTGAAGACCAACAACCACCAAGAGTAGGAGGTTCCGGATATGGAAAACATGTTCGTACCCTCGGCATCGTACATCGGCTGAAGTTAATTTTATTCCAGCGAGTACAAACTGAAACATCTACAAGAATACGTCAAGAACTTGCCGTGTAACAACATCCAGCCTCTTCATACCGGGGCCGAAATCTTGGAACAAGGCGTTGTCAAGGCGATCGAACAGGAAGTCGACTTGGCTAATGTAAGCTGATCTGTTTTGTAACATTGAATACGAGATCGGACTTTGCGTTGAACTCACTTTGTATAAATCAATCGGTGGAAGTGTTACGAATGTATTCAGTATTATCGTCCCTGTTGTCCATTACTGTTGTCCATTTTCTCTATGCCTGTTTTAATATTTGACTTTCAGACTTAAATTAGATGCTGATGTGAATGCTAACCTGATAGCTGGGGTTGCATGGTTCCCATGGTGTTGAGAATTCAATCAATAATAATAAGTAATGAACGGAAAACTGCGTAAATGGTATTCATAATTATATTCCATCGATCATGTTTTCTGTATTTTAGAAAGACGATCATAAGAAAGTTAAAATGCAGGTCAAACCTCACCTTCTATTCAGGGTAAGTTTCAGGCTTTTCTCCCATAATGGCAGGTAGCAGCAATGTTCTTGTCGCAGTGCATTTACCAGTCAGCTTTACTGCAGCACTCGGTGCTACAGGTGTTGTAGCTTTCTTCATGCCGGAAACTGACGAGCGAATCCATCCGATAGCAAGCTTAACCACAATATTAAAACATATCAAATAATAAAATTATTTTTTCTTGATTTTCTACCAAAGATTTTAACTGCAAAAAGGGGAGATAATAAAAAGACAAATTAAGAAGAGACATAATATGTATTTTTGACGTATAAAAACGGGAGATATAAAAATGAATAGAATTTTGTTTCTAAAACATTTTGACCAACGAGGAGGGGAAATAATTTTATGAAATCCGTAATTTTCATCCTCCGACAGCCGATGCTGAATCGGGGCCCGCTAGTTCCGGACCAGACTGCCACCTACATCCTGTATGACCGTGTGGTGGTGGTCAAGCTGGGCTACCCCGTGCCGCTAGGACTGCGGGGCACTGTCATCGGCATCCACGTGGACGAGGTCAACGAGGTCGACACGCTGTACGACGTCGTCTTCGACCAGGAGTTCATCGGGGGAATCACTGTCAGGTATCTCGGAAAACAAATTGGCTTGTTTTGTCAGGTTTAAAATTTATTTTCGCTTTTGGTTTTAAAATCTGAAATCGATGTTCGTGGAAGTTAACCTTTCCGAAGTGATTGTGATGCACTGGCCGTACTGTGACAAAGTGCAGTTATCCTCCTTGGCTTGTCAGTGCCAGGTGATGTACACAGGTTTACTGCGACATTATGCTCTGTGGATGTTGCAGGTTGCCTCCTGGCTTAAACTGACAAGCCATGATATGAGTGCAAAAATATTGACATTATATTCGGTTGAGGGGTGTACGAGAAATTTCAGCTTGTAAAAACCCGTACACCCCCTGAAATCACGCTGGTAACAAATTTATTCAAAATCGTAATACACTTTTACCAACATTAGTTAACAAAAGTAGCATAGAACATTCAAAACTGCCGAAATACATCGCGTTTCCAGTCAGCTGTTGTGGATTCATGATGTCATAGGCCATTGTCAAACTATGACATCACAATCATATGAGGTCACGACTTTTATCAACGGCCAAACCGGGGTGTAACACTTTTGACAGGACACCTCTCAACCAATCAAATCGCTAGAATCGTCGAATATTATGGATAATGGCTCTTACCCACAAATATCTTGTGGGTAGGATCTGCATACCTTTAGCTCCATTATTAACTATTCGTAAACCATATCTATTTAAGATGCATTTCTAGATGGCTGATGTACCGATGTATACATAAGAAATGAATATTTTAAATAATGTCCTCCTCACCTCACCCCCCCCAGGTGTTCGCCACACCGAGGGTACCGCGTCCCGGGGGCGGCGGTGGTCAACCTGACGCACGGGGAGAGGACGGAGAGGAGGAAGCAGCAGCGAGACACGCCCCAGGAACTCCGCCCGGCGATCGGCAACTGGACCCAGGGTGCCAGCGGGGGCGGGTCCGCCAACCAGAACAACCACTACAGCAGCAGCATGATGAAGTGGGGCCGCCCCGGGGGTCAGGTATCCGCGCCGCACATGCAGTGGGGGACGGGGGAACAGCGGCCACAGTCCAGGCCCGACTCCCGCGACGAGAAGCAGCGTTACACCCAGTACAACGGCCGCGACAACTACGGCTCGGGCTTCGGACAGGTGAGTCGTTGTGACAGGGATCTCCCGTGATCCCTACCACCTCACTTTTTAACCTTCTGGGTACTAAAGTCAACCAGTGAAGCCCTGTACAGCAATGCATTCCGTTAGGTCAACATGGAAATGGTCAATGTTATATGCATAATTCGTTCAAGCAATATTAAATAGTAATAAATACACATGAATTATCGGCTATTGTTATTTATTGTTTAGAAAACCGGCAACGTGGGTAATAACAGTCCGCAGTTCGTCACGCCCAAAGTGTCTCAAGCCCAGATTCCCAAGAGGACACCTCCCAGCAGGACGCAGCAGAAGGGAGGTCAACCAGTGCAGGTAGGATAGACTGTAGGATATTTAGCAACTGTATGTAGGATAGGCAGTCACTAGGTAGGCAGTCACTGTAGGTAGGATAGGCGGTCATTGTAGGTAGGATAGGCAGCACTGTAGATAGTATTTTATCCACTGTAGGTAGGATAGGCAGCCACTGTATGTAGGATAGGCAGTCACTAGGTAGGCAGTCATTGTAGGTAGGATAGGCAGACACTGTAGATAGTATATTATCCACTGTAGGTGGGATAGGCAGCCACTGTATGTAGGATAGGCTGTCACTGTAGGTAGGATATGCAGTCACTGTAGTTGGATAGGCAGCTACTGTAGGTAGGATAGGCAGTCACTGTATGTAGGATAGGCAGTCACTGTATAGGATAGGCAGCTACTGTAGGTAGGATAGGCAGTCACTGTAGGTAGGATAGGCAGTCACTGTATGTAGGATAGGCAGTCACTGTATGTAGGATAGGCAGCCACTGTAGGTAGGATAGGCAGTCACTGTATGTAGGATAGGCAGCCACTGTAGGTTGGATAGGCAGTCACTGTAGGTAGGATAGACAGACACTGTAGGATAGACAGCTAATGTAGGTAGGACAGACAGCCACTGTGGGTAGGATAGGCAGCTAGTGGAGGTAGGATAGGCATATAGTGGAGGTAGGATAGGCATCCAATTCTAATTTACTCCCAATTGACTTTAAGATTTTTTGAATACTCTCTCCATTATGGAGTTGCTGGTTTATGGATGTGGGAAGAAAATCAAATTAGTAGCTCTAGTTTTCTCCACTTTAATTAAAACAAAATAATTATGTATCATAAAACTAAATATAGATGTCTCACAAGAGTATCTGCTATTTATAGATGCCACAGGATCCAATGAGTAGTTCCGAGTTCGCAAACATGTGGAAGGAGCTCCAAGGAGAAACCGGCAAATCAACGCCCCCTGGTGTCAAGACAGAGCCGTCCAGCATTAAATCAGCGCCTCCTGGTGGCGTGACCGAGCCGTCCGGTGCCGCACTCAACCAGAACCTGTCGCTCCAGAAAGCGGCACTGGCCTTGGGGCAGATAACTCCGCCGACTCCCAAAGCAGGCGCGAAGAGAGATGATAGAAGTGGGAACGCAAAAAGTGGCAACGCAAAGAGTGAGAATCGCAGCGGGAACGCGAAGAGAGAGGAACGAAGCTGGAATGCGAAGAGTGAGGAACGAAGCGGGAACGCAAAGAGTGAGAATCGCAGCGGGAACGCGAAGAGAGAGGAACGAAGCGGGAACACAAAGATCGACCTGCAGACGCTCTTCGACCGAGCCAGTCAGCGGAAGGAAGGAACTGAAGACGAGTTCATCGCCATGATGGATTCGTTAGACGTGTCGGGGAAACCGGAAGCAATCACGACCGAGAAAGTCGTTTGCGGTCGGAGCGTGCAAGAAATGCCAGAGGTGAGATGGGTTATTTATTATAGTAATAAACGATAATAATAATAATAATGTGAATATTTATAGCCTTGCTCCAAAGCGTGTTCAAAGCGCTACTTTTTTACCCTGGTCACTGGATCAGCATGCGATCTATTTCCATCTCAACTCCCTGGGGAGTATACAATCCAAGCTGCTGTGTTGGCTAGCTTTCAATTCTCAGGCCAGTTAGGTCATAGTCAGATTTCAGCTAAAATGTTAAATATTTCTGGCCGTTTTTGCGATCAGGTTCTACATGCTTGAAATATGAAGGAGATAGAAAATTATTCCTGTCTTATTTACAGTTTCTGTTCATTGTGATGAGATATCATTTCACACAAACAAGTCCTATGCACAAGCTGTGATATGAGCACGTTCTTGAAAGCGGCTTTAAACCCGAAACAACAAAAACAACAACAACATCCCAAACCTTCTCTCTTCTGCAGTAATAACAATTTACTGAACAATATTTTGTTTTCAGGACGGTAGTACAACTTTGAAAACAATGCTGAAGATCTGGTCAGATGACGGTCCAGTAACAACAGAGGACACGTCCATCACCACGACAACGTCATCTAGTGTCAACTATGGGAGACAACTCTCTGTTCAAGAACTTTTTGATGGTAAAAACTGATTATATTATTGAATAATTTTGTGTTAACATATGTGCGTTTCAGTACCGTGTAAGCTGCAAACACAATTCTTATTTATTTTCGTAATTTATTCAAGTGAAATATTGTTCTCAGGTGCCAAACAGCGTGAAAAATCTCCAATCCAAACTGTGCCTCAGCAGCAACCGATGAAGCAAGAAATATCTGCAACCCAACCTGCACCCCAGCAGCCGCAGATAAATACTTCTGTTGTAACTCAGGTTCTAAATCAAAATAATGGACCTACAGCTCAGGTTCAAGGTCATCATCAAGGTCAAAATCAGATTAACCAACCACCTCCAGATGGCATTCCAAAGCCACCTTCCGGGTAGGGGCAATATTTTCTATTATTCAGCGACTGGATTATAATATATTTTAGGTCCCAGTTGCCGTGAAATACATATATTGGCAATTGTTGTTGTTGTTAATTGGGGTTTAAAGCCGCTTTCAAGAACGTGCTCATATCACGGCTTGTATGCAGTGTATG
>JAULBO010141642.1:2891-15843 GCA_032355325.1 Clypeosectus delectus
GGGGGTTCGGTGATAGAATAGTGTTAAAACCAATAGTTATAATAATAATAAAAACATACATGATAACAAATAAATTATCAATGGAGTCATGCTAACAGTCTAGGTAAATCTCGACTCGCAAACGTATAATATTACAGATTTATCTAGACTAATGCAGGACTCCTTTTATAAAACAAAATTATATACTAGTATCTATTATTACTTAATGGCGTTTTGTTAGATGTATAATAAATATAGAGCCTATAGACTATGTATACATGTACTAGTATTTATATTAGAATAAGTATTGATTTTTACCATTATCCTAACACCGAATCCCTGTTTAGCAGTTATGTGCATGTTCAAGTATACTATGCATGTTCAAGTCATGTGCATGTTCAAGTCATGTGCATGTTCAAGTAATATGCATGTTCAAGGCATGTGCATGTTCAAGTCATGTGCATGTTCAAGTAATATGCATGTTCAAGTCATGTGCATGTTCAAGTAATATGCATGTTCAAGTCAAGCATGTTCAAGTACTATGCATGTTCAAGTCATGTGCATGTTCAGTATGTTACTCTGAAAGGGTATGTCATCTCAATCGTGTATACTTTGGTCCAGATTTTATTTTATTTAAGTCAGCATGTATACAGTGTCCCAGTAAATAGATCTCTAAGCAATAATGTGTTCATTCCTTCGAATTTCGCGCAATGTCTAGTCTGATATTATCATTCACGACGTCAAAACGATCATTTTCTAATCGTATCATCCATATCGCCATTACACACAATGCTTTTGCATGTGTAAGTGGTGTTGATAACAATTTTCATAAATTAACGGGTTTCTACAAAACGATATATATATAGTCATTATTAATAGTATATGCGAATGGCTGCTTCATGATAATTTGGCAATTTCAATATACAAAACAAGATAGAGTAAGTAGATTTGCACCTCACACAATGCTATTCAGTATGTAAGATGCTATTTGATTATATAGATGCATATTGTGGGAATAATTCTCGATAAAACAAAACAATTATAAATTGTATTACGTGTTGTACATTGCAATTTAGATACTAGTATGCAATGCTTCGTATTGAAATACAACTGTTTTCAGCTTTACACAATGTCCGTATATGTTGTCAATATTTATGCAATTTTTCGCATGTATATAATTTATTTTTGGTGGTAATAATTTTGATTACCAATATAATAAAGTGCTGAAGTTGTATGGTGTGTTATTAATACTATCGATGACGTCACGTGGCCAGCAGAGATAATGAGTCCGCGGAGGTAACAGAACAGAACGGCACACGCACCACGAATACGCACACACACACACACACACACACACACACACACACACACACACACACACACACCCAGACACATACACAACACACCCACCCACACACACACACACACACACATATAGAGAGAAACACGTAATCACAGACACCACGCATATTCTGACACCACACACACACACACACACACATACACACGTATGCACAGCCACGGCACACACAGTGACACACAGTGACACACCACACACGCACATACATACGTGCATACATAGTTACATACACACCACACATACATGGACCCACACGCAAAAACACACCACACACACAAACACACCACACATACATACACACACGCACATACTCACCACACATACACACACAGCCACCACGTGTGCACACACACACACACACAGCCACAAACACACACAAACACCACACATACACACACGCACATACTCACCACACATACACACACAGACATCACGTGTACACACACACACATCACATACACACACACACACACACACACACACACACACACACACACACAAAAACACGTTCATGGTGGAATCACAGAGGCAACATGACACACATTATCGCGAGCATTTAAAAAATGTACTATAGTAATTTGTGTTTTGACGAGACGAACGTTTGTGTTAATTACTAGTATTGGCTTTGTATTGATTGGCATTATAAGGTATGCGTGTCACCCTATATATAGTGAATACACAACACAGTGCTCGAAGGTAACGGCAGAATCGACTACAAGTATCAGCGTTCAAGTGTTTACTTTAAATTTGTATAATACTAGTATAGTAATACCTGTACATGCACTTGGCTTCGGGCCAGGTTGCAGTAGTGACACGCGTTTATTGATTGTTTATTCTGAAGAGACCCGCAGCGACACCTATACATGACCTCAACGCCAGGAGGTCACGCACGACGATTTAAAGGTATTACAAAAAGAGAAATGGTTTGAATGGGAAAACAATCCTAAAAGAAGAAAGAACTCACAATACAAAACTAAGCCTGAAATAAAAACAAAGTTATCTGAAAGTTGCTGAGGTATTTTCTATTTATAATTATTTGATTAGTTAGAGAAACGGTCCAAGCTGAATGTTGCGGGATAGCTTCAAGCTTTCGACTGGTTTCCGGAATACGACAATCTAATTAAAATTAAATCTGTGTTCGTTTATGCTATTCTTCGATCCTGAGATCGAAACTATACCCCATCGTTGTTCGACTCTTGACCCCTATACCTTTCTTTGAAACCTACGATGTTTGATTGATATTTGTTCTGCTTTTGAATGGTGCATTTATTTTCGATTGACTAGAATATTAGTATTAGCGTTCTACTCTATATATATAGCTGTCTGTCTCTCTCTCTGGACTTGGACCACACATTCTTGATATTTATTTTCATCTCTAAATACTATATAGTAACCTTTATAAACGCATACTATCACGGCTTTGTTTACATAGTTCATGGTCTAACATTTTTTACCTGAAAGTATGTACATTTGATGTGTCTACACGAGAAATTTCAGCTTGTAAAAACCCGTACATCCTGGAAATCACGCTGGTAACTTATAGTCCACTATATATCCTCACTAAAATCCGTACCGCCGGGACCCTGCATGACCCTTGAGAATGACACAGTTTAAAATAGTAAGTTTAACAGTGCCCGTAGATAATTCGCACCAGAAAGTATACACTGTCATTTAATCGAATTAATAATTAGTCGTGCCTTATCTTAAGTTATATTCTATACATGTATACACGCGTTGTATTTAAAAACAAACACACAAAAAAGGGGGGAAAAAACCAACAACCCACTGTTGTCATTAATTTAAGCTATGTGAGATATGTGTTAATATTACTTCATTATATTATTATCCGTTTTAGTTTTGTACTCAGGCCAGTAACAAAGTAAAGAAAATGTCCTATACCAGATGATACAGATGTATCATTGTGTTATTATTAATATTATTTAAAACTAATTTAAGCCTAGCCTATATGTATGTATATATTGGACTCTACCTACTGTGTTGATGTGAATGCCTTAATTTAACACTTATCAGATTCATTTAATTCTCGGAAAACCACCAAATGGTGGTACATGCGAAATGCATGGATAGTGTGATCAACACGAGGGATGCGGTCGTAGGATAGACAGAATGATATTAGGTCCGTTCACCAAATCAGCTACCCCGGTAGACACGATAGTCAGAAATCATGAACGTCATTTGAAGTCCGACATCCTAGAATCAAATATTGCGAGGGCTGAACAAAGTCCTATAGCATTCGTAATCGCCATATCGCGTGGATCGATATACTCGATGCGATATGATTGCTTGGGTGTCTATAGCCCCGAATGAGCTTGTCATTTGTAACAACTGGCCATGAAATATGTTTTTGGAAATATGCCAATTATATTATAGGACTCGTAATGGTTCTAACAGCTGTTGTAATTTTAACACCCTCCAAATGTAATGTGTGTTCGTAATACATTTTACACACACGCGAGCATGAGTGTACTGTGTGTACACTCATACACCCAGTTAGTCTGTGTACAGACCCTGTTCTCAACGAAATACTCCTATTCCAAATCTCTCCCATGAACAAAAGCAAGTCTAGATTTAAAAAAAAAGATTGTCAGAGGCTCCTTTCATATATATATTATACCCGTCTGTAGAATTTATTAAAAATAATTTACTTTCATCCTCTGAGACTATTGATAGTCTAACACCCAGTATACATGCCATGTAATCGAATATAAAATACCTCTCGTACTATCAACTTGTTTTCCAAAATTGTCGGGACTGCTTATGAGATTAAAACAATAGTATCGAGGTTACTGTCACAGAACTTCATGGACCAAAAAAATACTCATAATAAACAAATAAACATAATATTGTCTCAGGCAGAACGAAAACGGAGTGAATGATGAAATGATGAAAGGTAGTGACTGAATAAATGAACCCACTTTCGTTATTATACCCTCGTGCTAACACAGGTAAGCACGGACATTGATAGGTATATTTTGAGACTTCGGACTGACGTACATTTTAAATGTGATACGGAATGTTCAACTCGTATACCCATTATACTATGTTGGTGTGTTTCCTGAAAGAGAAAATACAAACTACCTTATCCAATGTGGCCTGTGATGTCGTCACCTCACATATCAATATGAAACATTCTGGAAGGTGCTCAAACGTCACACACACACACACACACACACATACACACATATATATGTATACATAAGCACTCAGACACACGCATACCCACACGCACACAGAAACACACACACACACACACACACACACACTCACTCACTCACTCACTCACTCAAACGCACACACACACACAAACAAACACACACACGCACACACATACACAGACATACACACACACACACACGCACACACACACACACGCACAGTCACATTAAAACATTGTGTTTGTGTTTGTGTGTGTGTGTGTGTGTGTGTGTGCGTGCGAGTAAATGTGTGTGTGTGTGTGTGTGTGTGTGTGTGTGTGCATCGCAATCAGTCGGACGTCTTTTACTTGTAGGCTATTCATAATATTATAATCAAACCAAAGAGCATTCCATATATTTAGAATACTATATGTTCAAAGATATACAATATAATTGTTAACAATAACACGTGTATATATAGCTATTGATGGAACTATTCTACCTCGAATAATTATTTAAGTTCGACATTTTACTAGACGTTTGCTAATTGATAACTGATTAAATGCCGGGTGTACGGACATTCATTGACTACGTACGTAAACGAATAATATAAATAGTCAACAATAGTTACATGTTAACGTTACATGGGTAAACGTATTGTTAACTTTAGTAATTATTAGAAATAGTAATACCACAAATTAACCTTTACTGTGAAATTTAGAAATTACACATGACATTAACAAATATATACTACTGTAGTATATTGCTTGTTAATAACTACAACACATATATTTCCCAATGTGGCCGCTAAGTTGCCTGTGCATGTATAATTAATTGATCATCATTTCTGAAACCAGTATTGTAAGGCGAAACATTTACGTGTATAGTGATAATCGGGTCTCAGACGTGTTTGACGAAACATGGGCGTGGCTTGTCCAACTGCCACCGCTATTTAACTGCGCATTTCCCGTGTCCATAATCCGGTACAGATACACGTGTTTTATTGCGCAGTTTCATCTCACTGTATGAAGACCGTTGTCATGGTGCCCGCGATGCATGATTGCCACTCTAAGCACACAGTCACAAGGGCAGTGATTGGACTGCTTTAGACTACAGAATTGGCATGTGCGCAGTGACGTCAACGTTTGGGCGTGGTCTGGGTAGCATGGTACCGGTAGCATATGTCGTAGTTTACCTAGGTCACTTCTATAATGTAAGTACATGTATATCGTCGACATGCAGGTAGATACCTATTTTCATTTTGATTTTTTATTATACAAAAAATATTTTTTTAAATATCTTAAATAACTCACAAAGAAATATTGAAGAAAACAAAATAACATTATTATTTATTTTTGTAAAGAATGTATTAAAACAAAATAAAGGCCTGCTTCAAGTGAATGTGCGTATTGGTATTGCACACAAGAGTTCGGTTATAGAAACAAGTTAAAACCAATAATTATAAAAAATAAAAATATACATATACATATAGATCTAACAAAACGCTACAATTACATGTAGTTACAAATTAAAACAAATAAATTATAAATTATAAAAGAGTCTGCTATCAGTCTAGATCAATCAATTCTCTTGTGCCACCGTGGGTGGTGGAGAATAAATATGACTTGACTTCTCGAAAACATATTTTTAAGCAAAGACACATGTCATGCTCTCTTACCATTCTACTCGATTTGTAAATGTACATGTCAATTTTATTTTAAAAGCTCTGAAGTTGTACTAATGGTCTCACTTCCTCCTTCCCATGGGTGCTCTTCGTACTATACAGTAACTACTAGTACATGTACCTCATTTAAATCGCATCTCGGAAATCCTTAAACGAAGTTATTGTAACTACTATAATATGGAGAACAACAATGACCACTCCTAATATAACGGGCGTATTGTTAGATGTATAATAAATATTATAGAGCCTATACATGTATCATAATTATTGGTTGTAACACACTCTCGCCTAGTACTAGTATTACTATAGTATACAAACTGTGCCGCCCCGCAAATCAAAACAACCGTATCACGAGTTATCGGACCTTGCTGGTCGTGTCTAATCATGTTTCGGCTATTTAAAGCGTTTACTCTTGGGATGTCCATCCAGTACGAGTGGATTTCCAGACGGGGAACTTGTGCTTTCGTTACTCGGAGGATATTTTACAATCGACGACCTTAAGGAATTCAATTGTAAGAGTATAATTGTTGCTGTTTTATAATAGTTACATTACATGTCAACATCTATTATGAAATTATATTGACTGTGTCCGCCTAGAGGATTGTGTTTAACCTATAACCTATAACCGTGTTTTAGACGTCGGTTGTCGCATGTAATAGTGTGTAACAACAGTACACCATGTGCTTGTACTAATATTGAATACGACTAGGCTCTATATTAAATATAGATCTAATATGGCGAGCAGTATACATTATAGTGCTTATCACAAAACCAGGATATTGGTGTGCATGTGTGCGAGTGTGTATGTGTGCGTGCGTGTGTATGTGTGCGTGCGTGCGTGTGCGTGCGTATGTGTGTGTGTGTGTGTGTGCGTGTGCGTGTGTATGTTTTCGTGTAAGCAAGGGTCGGAGCACCCGGGAATAGGGCGTGGTCTTGAAATTCAATTATAATTGAAGACACCCTCAATCGGAAAATTAAAACTACTAAAAAAGAAACCACTTACCGTTTTATAGTTTAAACATATTTTATTCACTAGAAAAGTCAAGGTATTGGGTAAAAGGAATAACATTTACCAGGCCCGTCCCCTAGTTATCAGTATCGTTATCGTTATCGTTATGTTTTACTGGTATACTAATTTCGTTAATCGTGTGATTTACCGAAACGGAAAGGTGTCGATCAATCACGGGAAAGAAAATTATGTTTCTATAATTAGTATGTGGGACTTCATAATAATTACTCTTGCATGCAGTCGGGGGTCGCGTTAATTGCCATGTGTTATGTACACGTAGAATGTACATGTAGAAATGTGGTCTTCTATACTATATATAGTATCGATCGTTGAAGGACACAGAGATGTTGAATTAAATGTATAGAAATATTACATTGTTTTCAAAAATCAAACCGCGTTCTGTGGACGTCAAGGCATGATGAGAATAACCGTTTAAGATGGATGAGAATAAACACGAAACCAATAGCTAAATTAAGTAATCTACACTCTTCCGACAAACCCGGGCAGGTAATTGATTACTCTACATGACATTGTATTGACTATTCGTAGATACTAACACGTACAGTAGCCTACACACAAACACAAAATATCCTCCATAATATAATCTCCTAATATTCTCACATAGTTTAAAGGCATACTATCACGATTTTGTTTACATATGGTATGGTCTAACGTGTGTTTACCTGCAAGTACATGTATGTATACATTTGATGTGTAGTATACTAATGTCTTGTGTAATTGAGTAACCAGATACATTTTCCATATAACCCACTGGTTTTTAATATTTCATAAGAATTAATTATCTTGTCTTTGGAACATCGTAAAAGGTGTTTCTGACTTAGAACATTAGACTATATAACATTGATATGTGATACGTAATTGCAACAATTACTAGTATTCGGGCTTTATCGGAAAATTAACTGCAATTGAACCTTACCTATCCTACAGCCGTGAAACGATAGTTGGAGGTTCAAAAGTGATAATATGTATGATATGCACATGTACTTTGCATGTTTAACTCGAATTCGCTCCAAAACGACGACTTAATCTGTAATAGTATCCCTTAAAAATACACACACAATTCCAAGAAAATTCGCCAAGATTGAACCAGTCTGTTCCTTTCCGAGAAGTTATATTATGTTCATATAGCTACACACGTGCCGATTGCATGTCATTCTACTTGTCAGCCATGCACTATAGAATAGCGCCACGTGTCTATTTCCCCACTACCTGTTTATAGATATCCATCTGTCCAATCCGATTGTCAAGTTGTGTCATGTGACCATATAGATTAACCAATCGCAATATCGAATATAATATTACCAGAAGTCGCATGGTATAATATGGTACTTGCCATTTGTAAAAAGTGCCACTTTGGCGTCTTTGGGGCTCGGAGAATGATAATATGTAACTCATGAGTGAAAGCATGACCTTTGACATTGTGACATACTAGTATAAATTATGTCACCTTTACGATACACCGATAATTAGCGGTCGTCAATTCCTCGTAAACGGTCAGTACAGGTATGTCACATTCTAAAGGACGCGCATGTACATTGATTTCACTTTCGACTGTGAACCCGGGTGGTATTGCACCATAACGGGTAAACTTGTGTGTCGATATACATACTAGCATACTGTACGTATAGGCCTATATACATGTACTGCGTATTAATATTATAATTATACCGTCCTGCCGGTGTTCGTTTGTCATGATAAAGTGACGTTGTTGTCATAATTCTCTATCTCGGAAATTGACTTCAAGCAGTAAGGCCATGGCAAGATTATAGTAAGCAGATGTCGTGAGTTTGTTTAATACGTGCGTACATTCACATTCTAATTCAATTTACAATCTAGTAGTTGTATTCTAGTATTTGATCACCGGGTACTATTATAATAAAATGGCGGAACATTTCTAAATTACCATATAGATATAAAGTCTGGATTAATTAATTATGTGACGTGAACGTTCAAGAGGAAACTCTAGTATTATACATGGATATCCCAGTGCACTTTGCTAGTCTATGTACATCTGACTTTAAAAAACAAACCAATACAGTTAAAGGATACATACTAGATCATGTATACGATTCGGTTTAAATGGAGATTGGTTTTGTAACGTTTGATATCATTTTGATGTCCGTTGACGTGTTATACAAATTTTAACAATGATGTAAGTTTGACGATTACGATCCAATAATGTGCTTATCGGTGATTAAGGTTGATGTATATCTATCTATATGGTGTGTGGGTACCGGTGTGTGATATAGTGGTATGTCTTGTTGTCTGTCATAGTACTATGATTTTTATTTAGTTTATAAGTAGTGTTCCGTTTGTTTGTTTTTATTTGTTTTTTATGTAAATGAAGAAGACTTTCTGTAATAGTTGTGTTTAGTATCCCTCAAATGTGGCAAGAGGGTCTACGAGTTGGTATGTGACACGTGACTGTATCCAGGTAACCATGGACACGGATAAATGAGGGGTTCTCTGTACATGTAAATATCGTGTTCAATGAGGTCTACTCTTCACCATCAATTACTAGTACTAGTATCTCACAACTTGTGCAGTTGTAACCAATGCCTGTTGTTTATCATTTTTGGTGGCATAACGGTATTTATACTTGAAAGTATGTACATTTGATGTGTCTACACAATATGTTGTGTAACCAGCTACATGTGCACATATCCCACTGGTTTTTAATATTTTAATATTTTGTTTATTGATTATTGCTACTAAGCAACACGTATCTTGTCTTTGGGACATCGTGAAACGTTATTCTGACCAGGTTGAATGATTAGAGTTAACCCCCTTAGTACATTAGACGATAGAAAATTGATATGTTATACGTAATTACAACGATTATTCGGGCTTTATCGGAAATTAATTAACTGCAAAGGAATCTGAACTATCCTACAGCCGTGAAAAGATATTTGGAGGTGCCAAGGGGGTGCAAATCACTCCAAAACGAAAACTTAATCTGTGATAGTATGCTTGTTTAAATATGTCATGACTAAGATTGTGGTTTCCGTTTGCAGTGTCGACTCTCGAGATCGCCATGTCAATGCAAAGCAAACCCGAAATATTCACCTTTGAAGACACATATCTAGATCAGCAGCAGCATCAGATTCTGTCTCAGCCTCAAGAATCACCGGCTAACCCTCAGTTGTCCCCCCTTATTAAAAATGCCGTCCGCAAATCTGTTCTGCAACGGCGGAAGTACAGAGGAGAACCGGAACTGAAAGTGGAATTCAAACAACCGGTCAATTACGAGGTAAGTGTTTGTACTTAGGGTTGATAATTGTTTGAGATGGCTGTTATACTTCTGTGGGAGAAATTTACGATTTGTTTTAGGTACATGTAACACATTCTAGTCAGTTCGTTGATGCCGTAGTAACTCGCATTATAAGTGCATTTCCTTTCGAGGCATACAAAGAAGCGATCCATTTGATGTTGACATGTATTATGTTTCAATTCCAGTTAACGGAAGAAGAAAAGATAAAGAAAGTGAGACGAACTACGCAAAACCGAGAAGCCGCCAGACGATGTCGTTTGAAGAACAAACTACGAGTACGACATGATCATCAGGACGTGGTTAGTATTCTCTTTCTCTCTCTCTCTCTCTCTCTCTCTTCTCCTCTCCTGTCTCCTCTACTCCCTTTCTCTCTCGTCTCTCTCTCTCTCTCTCTCGCGTGTGTGTGGTTGTGCGTGTGTGTGTATGGTTGTTCGTGTGTGTGCGGTTGTTCGTGTAGGGCGTGTGTGGTTGTGTATGTATGTATGTGCATATATGTGTACGCGCGTGCGTGTGTGTGTGTATGCGCATTATATATAATTTATCTCAAATCTGAATAAAATGCGTTACACGTATCAATTTCAGGAATATGCTATGCTGAATAGTATCAATACCGCTCTACATAACGACGTCGAAGGTCTGGCAAGAGAGGTTCACGAACTGCACGCCTTTCTCGAGCACCACCACTCGTCAGGTCTATGTGTTTTCCACACCTGTTCGTTTCAACCACCGGAAGTCGCAGCCCGGAACGTTCAGATGCCCCTTCAACCGCTCTCCGTCAACGTCGATAATCAGTCACGGGACGTCACTCACCGCCTACATCTGCATCCGCCGGCGCATGATACGGGTTCCACCGCGATGGCTTGGCATTCTGACGATCCCACTCCATCGTCAGGTTTATGTGACGTCACTCATCGCTCACGTCCGTTTCCGACGTCGTACGATACGTGTCCTTCTCCCGCCTCCCCTTCCTCCACGACGGACGACCTGCTCCCCATGGAAGAGACCTCGCTCGCCAACGTCAACGACTACTTTGACGACAAACCGATTGAGATACGTCTCCCTTTCACGCAGCATGAACAACATGACAGCGGGGTGCGTCGACCAGCTTCCGGTTGTTGGCGGAAACAGAATTATGACATCAACCGAGTGACTCCTGATATACCTCAAGACGATGGTACATCATTGTATCCCAGGTGTGACATCAAAGAGGCGCCTACGTCACACAATGACGGTCTCATTGGTATACCGTCTTTAGACTGTATCGATTTTGAACAGCTTCTGCCGGAAATTACAGATTTTCCTATACAGTACCTGACGGCAGAAGAACCACACCTGTAGCTGAGCCTTCTAAAAGAATGTGTATGATTGTGTCAACTATATAGACAGGCTTACAGTGACTGAATAGCAACGTTTTATCGTGTAGATAAACGACCGGTTTTATACATACATTATATACTAGTACTAGTCTACGCCAAAACTCAGTGATGAAGAATATATCTGCATGAAGCAGATACGAGTACTTTAATTGACCCGACGTGTTTATCCCAATCGGGGACATACAGGTTATTATATGAATCACCTATAATGCATTGGTTCATAGCATCACCGTATCTGCCATCAGTTCAGAGTAAATTCGACTTGCTGGCCAGTGATTGGTTATTAATGATAAATTGACAAGATGTACATGTAGCACTTCAAATAAATGCAGGTTTATTTCCAAGAGTGTTAATTTTTCACATTTATAAGGCTCCGAGTGGAATGACAGCCTGGGTAAATTGAGCTGGGCATAATTCTGTATGGACCCATACTGACGTCATACTTCCTGTTTCCATTCCAAGGCAAGCAATTGAACACATGTATTTTTCTGGATTAATATTGTACTGGCCACATGAACATTGCAATAACGTATGTTTGGTGGAATTCGAACCACTGGTTCAGTAGTTATGTTTAAATATGTTAACACTGACGCCTATGGGGTTCTAATGGTGATACGTAACCTATGATTATAGTGTGTCATGTATATATATACTAGTATTTATTTTTAATTTACTTTCGTTGAAAACAAGCGGAAGTTTATAATAGGTTTTTTTCTTTTCAAAACTAACTGCAACATGCCAATGTATCATAACAATGACTGTGTTCTTTCTTTGCCAGTACAAAAAAACAATATTTTTGTTTAGTTTTGTATGCATAATTATATATTATTATTGATCCCAGTGAAGAAGATCTCACTATATGAACATTTTAATTTCAAGATTTAAATTTATCTGTGTTTCATATGTACATATGATTGTATCTGTATCATTATTATCCAGGAGTATCTTTTGGATGAAATTAATTTCAATATTTGATTCGTATGAATTTTAGTTCAGTTGAATAGTATATGTTTGATGATATATGTGTAACAGAGTGGGTTTCGAACCCGGGTCGTCTGGGTATGAGCGCAACACTCTACCGATTTGGCCAAAGGGGT
>JAULBO010141753.1:0-15840 GCA_032355325.1 Clypeosectus delectus
ATCACTCAGTTCATGCATTAACCTCGGGTCGTTGCCATGGAGCAGCCAATCAGATTCCTTAAAAGTGGTAATACACACAGTGTGTGTTACCAGTGTGTGTTACCATAAATAACACATAGTGATCTCTTCACCCGCGGTGTAAGAAATGCTTGTACTAGGGGCTCACTGGAATATCATACTGACTCCGAACATTCGGCATTGATGTTAAACAGGTTAAATATTTCGAAGCATCTGTACACCATTTAAAGACATGTTAATCCCCTCGTCAAGAGTGCCATGATACTACGTGGACTCGGTGATTAACTGCAAGTATTTACTGCCAGTGTCAGATGGTAGCTAAGTACTGGTGACTGTAATTATACAGGACCACCAAATCAACAGACTCGGTTCATAGCGAAGCCTATGTTATAGAAGTCTAGAGCACATCGGTAGTACGCGCCGCATCGGTTAAATAAGTCAGTACATGCATGTAGTATATAAAGGATGGATAATTCTAAATGTACAGATAGCGTGACGTGAAGTTATCTCAAATATCTGAGATTCCTACCGTGGAGAATTCTGATGCATTCTGTCACCACGTTTTACGTAGTCCGATTCGTGTGATGCCCATGGGCAGTTCTGAATGAAAACTGAATGACGGTCGGTATCTTGTATGTGGACTCAACAACAGGGTAAATTTGTTTCAGAATTACTGGACGTTGGAAAATGTCGCAAAATGTACCAGATGCTCAGAAAGTCTTTAGTGGTTTTCACTAAAGGGACACGGTGGACATTAACATGGCGGACGAGAAGTACAAGGCCGATGTGGCTGAGATTATATTACAAGGTACTATAGTAGTTAATGACACGAGTGCTGCTGGAGCCTGAATAATTGTAGAAATTGCACATATCTCTTGAGACTTTCACGTCCGTGAGCAATCCTGGTAAATAACTAATAGTTTCGGTCACATGCCGGTCAGTCGTTAAGCGATATCTCTTTTCACCCGTGATTTCGTTATTCTCGCATGGCAAGTTATTGGGCAAAGGACGGAGACATGTTATTATTATTTTAAAACATCAATTCTTACAAATTAGTTTCAACATAATACAAGTATTCTACAGTACCTGGTATTTTAACATTAATATTCTGACTATGACATGTGAATATCACACCATAATGAAATAACTAGTTGTATTATTGCAATCAGATATTATAATGTGGGCTTGAGGACATAATATAATTCCTGTATAGTTCTATGAAATGAAATATGGTGGTGGTTTCATCCTTAATGAATACTATAGTACTATGCAAGTATAATTGGAATAGCAGTTTTGTGTTGGTTCCTGGCTGGACATCCGCAATAAGACTAATACCGGTAGGTTATTATTTGCACCACATGAAGAACAACATGATACACTTATAATACTAGTAAGTCACGAGTGTTATAAACTTAAACTATAATTAATGGACACTACGAATGGCCGACGAAGACGTCCATTATAAGCATCAACGAAACAACGACAATAGCGTTATATTATCGAACGAGTGACGTTGCAAATGTTTAATTAACTCGTGCAATTGCTTCATTTCCAATCATACTGAGCCACGTGTATTAACTGCAATGTCTGTAGGCGGATTATAGATTGATTACATCTGCAGATGTAGAGTTACTAGTAATAGAAAGACACGTTAGCGGACAACATGTTCAGCGAAGGTCATCGGTATACGAATATTAAGACTGTACTTCGTCTGTGTATTTTACAGTGTAAAGGTAAAAAGCCCTACCTTTGTGCTGTGTTTATCAAGAATATCGTAAAGCATGTAGACAGCGTGGTGATATATCCAGCAACGCAAGCAACTAATGGACGAATTACGAAGACAATAATAAGCAGGCACTTGCGTAAGTTTACACAGTTACGAAGGTTAGAATTATGTATGTAGGCGAGCAAGCTTTCAGACCATTTGCATGTTATGTACGTTATTCGGACGTCTAACGTCAGCACTGAGAATTACATTACGGCTATGCATTTAACGGGTTCTTACATGGACGAGGCAGGCGTTGCCTAAAAGCATAGTACTGCATCTGCCGAGTGAATATATCAAAGTGAGATGTCGTTCACTGAGTAGGTTTAAAATGGAAATCAAAGGCCACAACATACGATGGAGTAATCTCATTAACTACCTCATAACATGTATACGAGCATACGGAAATGTCGGATTTACCCTCGTGGGGGAAAACGCTCGTAAAGTCTTTATGAATTGAATTACCGTCGGTGTTAACTATTATACTATCGATGTTCAAGTGGTAGACGAAAAAGGATTGGAAACTAGCTCTGGAATCCTTCGCGAATTTGAATAAATGAAACCGTCGTACGTACCTTCCATGATGACAAAGGAGAACGACAGAACCTCGAGCTGGGAAATTAAAGTAAATGGCCCTCTGGTCCGTCGTGCGCACTTGTCGAGAATCCTGCCTCTCGTCCGAACAACGGCCAATATCCCAGTGAGTGTGTACACCTGATGATCAATTGCTCATGCACATGAGAGGCTGCCCGTGTTCCCCGGCTGTGTGGTGGCAGCAATGGAATCTATGTCATGAGACACTGATGATGAGGGCCTTAGGTAATTACAATCGGAGGGTGTAACTTTCCACCGTGGTCTCTCATCACGGGCATTGTTCGTAGAGCTGGGAACAACCTATAGCTGTACGTACGGGCTAATCACGAGGCAATTGCATGGGCCTCGCTGGATAAAATATTCAACCTCACGTCATAGCGCACACCGAGATCTAAGCGATGGAAAAGAAGACAGAGTACAACACAGTTGATTGTTGTTGACAAGAGGCTGCCGTCCGGACACTTCAAGCAAGCACGGGTCGACACACGCGCTGTTACAAAGCCTTAACGCGTCACCAGCCGACATATATTTACTGATCTATGTAGGTGGGATATAATAATATATTATATCGATCTGAATATGTGTGCATGTGACAGAAAAGTGAATTTGCTGTTGGGATTTCCTTATGTGTCGAATTGCAATTAAGGTTATAATATAGTATATATACTAGTAGCTGGTGTGTATGTTTTTAAATGTACATACAACACGTGTTATGTGTATAGCTGTAATTGTCGTAGTATTAAAAACCACGGACAATTGATTTGTTTTATAATACGGTAGAAGTAGTTTGCTTGTGTCAAAATAATAATTTACACTCTACTATGCCTCTTCACAAAGAAAGTCCCAGTAAAATAACCCACATATTGTGTCATGCCAGCTTCTGTAGCAAGGTATGCAGGTGTGACGTCACACCAGGACTGGTCCACTGTGATCGTTGTGATTCTATAACGTCACAATCCATACACAACACAGCGCCGCCTAAGAACAAGCAATGAAGAAGCGTGTCATGCGGATGCGCCTGGTGTGACGTCACAATTTGTATCGATCGACCAGTTTTCGTGCATGGCTGTCACATACTTTAAGAGATCACTGTGACACACTGGAGTCGCCCTTACGAAAATTATTGTTCAACAATATAAAATGCTAACATTACATGGGAATTAAAACTAGATTAGAAATGCAAATGTCCGTGGACTTTAACGTCGAAACGTAACTTTAAGTGAACTCTGTGACGACGATGTTGTTGTTGTTGTCAATTGGGGTTTAAAGCCGTTTTCAAGAACGGGCTCATGCAGTGTATGCATGTATGTTGTTGTGTGTGTATACGACTGCTTGTGACAGTCTGGGTATTTCACCAGTTTGTATAGTCCTAGTTCACTGGAATATCATGCCTCAGTTAACATTGATACTCCACTCCACATTATACTGACTCCGAGTCGACCAGTCCTTGCTTTACCCCTTTAATGCTGAGCGCCAAGCAGGGGAACACTAAGTACCATCTTGTAACGTCTTTTCGTATGACGCGGCCGGGGGTTCGAACCTACGACCTTCCCCTCTCCGGGCCGACGGTCTAACCACTACGCCACGGAAGCGTACAAGTTCATCTAGGGCTGCGTGCTAGGTCATTGCATGGAGTCTGCTGCACATATTTACCAGGGGCCGTATTCTCGAAACTTCTCTAGCCCTAAGAACTTCGCAGGTACTAAGAATTTGCCTAACTGGGTTTCTTCTTATGACAATATAATAGAGGGGTTTTCTGACTAAGAAATTCTTAAGTTAAGAAGTTTCGAGAATAGGGCCCCAGATGATTAATCGGCGTGTGAGGTAACGTGTCCTAGCAAAACATCTGATATGCAATGTTTCAATTTAATTTCAGTCGTAACTCCACTTTAATCTAATATACATGTATATTTAATGAGCGGACGAGGTTTGCAAACGGCAACGCTTTTAGCATAATAGTATACAGTATGCACCTCCCACAGTTCAGCTTCTATATATGTGTGACTAATTCAATGAATAAAGTAGTATAATATGTGTAATTGCTCACTAAAGCCCAAATACTTACATGATCGGTATTGCATGGTTTAACCAATGCCTATATGTAATATACTAAAACGCATATCCCTTAAAGATAGAAATATATTTGTCCGGATGTTGAATCGTAGGTGGAAACCTACATGTATTTACAATGCATACTGCAAGTAATTACTCTATCCAGTGATATTTAATACTGTAGTTTAATCATTTAAAAGTGTCACTAGAGCTATAAAGTTCCAATTAATGCGTTCTATAAAACGCCCATCCCTTGAAAGCTAGCAATCTATTTTTCTGGATGTCGGTGGATAGTGTTGAAAAGTGCATGTATGCTCTGAGGTTTGATCGAACAAGCTGTAGCAATAACGAGTTCGATTCCACTGAGGTGGTCTTTGTGCTGAAACCGTTTCAGAAAACACATGCGTTTCCTTTCAATCGATCGTCTAAAGAACTGAGCTTGTGAACCGTACCAACAGCAAAGAGAATTCTGTTCTGTCGAAAGGCTAGTATACCACCACCGCATACTAGTAAACGTAATATTTCTAAACTAACTGCGAACGTATCCGTACCCACATCCGGACAAATGAAATGCTACATGTAGCTCGAGAGTACAATAATACCATAGCATACGCATGTACATATATACATTACTGAGTGATGTTATCGAAGAAAAACAGTACACATCTGAACTGCATACATCCTCTAATTAATCCTGAAATTTGCTTCGCGAAATTGTATTTACAGTATTTTCTGAGCGTCGTTGGTTTCACTTAACATTGGTATATATATCCCTGTGCTGCTTTTCTTTAAAAAGTCAAATGCATTAATAAATAATCTAGTGGTAAATTTTCCCATCGATTTTACGCGGACCTTTCTTGCATGCAGCCGCTTGGGTGGTACCTCCGAAGCCTCAATTGCTCTCCTGAGTAGTATGTCCACAGTCTTAATAGCACACCGACGGTCTGGCCAGCCAGGGTAATTACGGGACATTTGTGAACTGGTATTTGTGGATTGCCTAATGTATGGATGCATAGAAATAGGGGAATACGACGTGGATTTGTGTCAATATAGTAACTAAGGACCGCAAAATGCATCCACACTTGTACTCCGTTTTTTCTGTCGTCTGAATTCGATTAATAAATAAATAGACATATATAAATAAATAGGCCATTAGAATACTGAGCATTAGCATTGCAGGAATCGGAACTACTCGTTGGATTTCAATCATGATTATGAAATGGCCATTTGAATAAAAGTTCTATAACGAACTGGTTGTATGTCCATGAAAACTGTGTCTTCATGGAAATACAACGTATTGGAGTAAGAGAATCGATATGTTACTGAATTGAACAGCTCACGGTGTACTACCACGAATCTGAACAAACAACCAAGAGAGGATTTGTTTCGTTGTTTTTCTTTTTTCTTTTTTCTTGGGATTTTATTTTGTTTTACACCGTTCGTATGTTTCCACCAAAAGTCATCGTTTTTATCTGACATCAAAATGTGCAAGACAACGCGGAAGCTCGATTTTGCAACTGTGCGTAATGGGCTGGAATTAAACTATAAGATGACGCCGTGTCAATAGAGTGTTAAACTTGACTCATCCAGCGGCAATTGCAGGAAACAGAATTAGGCAAATGTGGGATGCATCGACAACTTGATGCCTTCGCGAGTCACTTGAGCAAGCTTCATAGCTGAATGCATTATCGTAAGCCAAAGCTGGATGATATCGATAAAATAAATAGGCAGGCCATGCAAAGTCAATTATTTGTTTGAATGGACATTGCTAGTTGCGACTATGTTATGGGTTGTTGCTGCTGCTGCTGCTGTTGTTGTTAAATGGGGTTTAAAGCCGCTTTCAAGAACGTGCTCACAGCACGGCTTGTATGTATTATTATGCATGGGTGTATGTGCATGACTGCTAGTCTGGGTATTTCACCAGTTTTTATAGTCGAGTTCACTGGAATATCATGCCGCAGTTGGAACATGGGTACATGTACTCCAATCAGACACATAATACACTCCGTCGACCAGTCCTTGCTTTACCCCTGTAATGCCCAGCGCCAAGCAAGGAGACCACAAGTACCATATTTTAGCGTATTTTGAAACCACGAACTTCAGCTCTCCGGGCCTACACTCTAACCACTACGCCACCGAGGCGATGGGTTGCTGTTGTATCCATTATGTATTAATATGACGTAGAATTAAAGTATAAGTTCCTCCTTTCTTACACCAACTGCTACACCGTCTTTTGAAATTTTAAAAATAAATTAAGCAGACTTATATTTGTACCTGGATATTAGTACTATGTACAGTTAGCTTTGTAAATATGTAATTGTTGAAGATGTAAGGTACCTAACATACAGCAGCTTCTATATTGACATAACATATGATGGAAGCAATTCCCTAAACCTCCCACTTGTACACACTGTTATTCAATTATATTGCTATATTAAACATGACCCGGGATATTTTATTGATATACCACATGACATGGATTTCATTGGCCTTACATGTTATTTAAAAAACCCATTGTTCTTTGCTAAGCAAACATCCTCCTTAATAAACCGATCGATTACCATGTTCTATTCTGTATTATGTCTGTACCTCATATGCCGATGTTCTACATGTATGCCTGGGTGAATAAAGGTTCTGTTCTGTTCTGATGTTATAGTTTTCAGAAGCTGCCCAGGGCAATATACACGGTACAGGTATATATGCGAGTAGAGATGTCCTATGCATCCAAGCCGGTACAGTATTCTCCAGTCTGTTTACTCGCATTCTAGATTGGGTGAATGGTAATAACATATTCACGTAATCATAAATTGGATGTGCATCAATTCGCCAGCAAGCGTACCACGTTGATTGATCAGAGATCGGTGCCCAAGGCCTGAAAATCCCTCGGATTGCAAGCTTGCATGGATTAGGAAAAAAATGTACGATTATATTACAGTGGCATCGATCATTCTCTGGAAGTATTCAATTAATTGCTAGGACAGACACTGATGCTGTTCCTGTGTTTCAGATGGAACGTAGAACAGTGTAACACATGTTCGGACTTGTGGACAATTCTGTTGTTGTTGTTAATTGGGGTTTAAAGGCGCTTTCAAGAACGTGCTCATATCACGGGTTGTATGCAGTGTATGCATGTGTGAATGTGCATTATGACTGCTTGTGCTAGTCTGGGTATTTCCCAGTCATTATAGTGCTAGTTCACTGGAATATCGTTCCGCAGTTAGAACATGGATACTCCACTCAGACACATTATACTGACTCCGAGCCGACCAGTCCTTGCGTTACCCCGTTGATACTGAGTGCCAAGCAGGGGAACAACAAGTACCATCTTTTAACGTATTTCGGTATGACGCGGCCAAGGATTTGAACCCACGACTTTCCGTCCTCCAGGCCGACGCTCCAACCACTGCGCCACGGAGGCGGTTGTAGTCCATAGTATAGTAATATATTCCGCGTACAGTATACTAAAAAGTGATGTATAAAGTTTTTCAAAACGCGGACCCGTTATAGTGTTCACATAGTAAGCTCATACCTCGAGGGTTGTAAAATTAAAATTGCAGTCAATCCTCAATTGAAACACTCTGTCAAAAACTACTTCATGAACCCAATCTATATGCCACTATCCACTTGACGAGCGAAACAAAAGCCAGACGAGGTGAGAACTAACCCGATAACGGTTTACCGTGGAGGTTTGAATACTAATACAAATATGAAACCTTAAAGATACAGCATCATACTAAGTCTTGCAAACAATTATTTGTATTGTTTTTAAATACCTAATTAAACATATGAAAACAAATCTAACATATGTTATAACGCTACAATATCCAATACCAAACAAAATGTATTTCCAAAAAAACTTCTCTGTGCTATTATAGAATACGGGGTTTAAGAATTTGCAAATGGTTATGGGAGCGACATCTTTACACATAAACCTGTGTCGTCACGAATTTAGGTGATCACCTTTTTGTGGGGTAGGTGTCTTTTGATTCCCGTTGACTACAAAATCTGAAAGAAATGTCGGGGAAAGATTGTTCTTTCAGATTATACAAGAAACCCGATAGTTACCGGTAGAAATTCGGGTTTTTTTTCTGCAAATGCTGACCTGCCATTTAATGTTTGATCAGGTATTGTGGTTTCATTCCTAAATATTATATCAATCAATACACTACCCGTGTGGTCTATGGAGAAATATTAGGTTGTGTAATACCTTACCCCCAATTCCACAGGGTTTTCATTTGGCCCACGTGGACCCGCGTCGATTGTTTCAGGAAGACCGATCATCGTTCTTGGGCGACATACAATCTGTCGTCGTCTCGAGGTGTTATCAAACCGGAACTGGAACAGCCATTGCTTGATACTGAATAATTAGTCGCTCGTGGGAATAACTGTTATAATAATGCGTCCCACACATTTAACACGGGACAGACGAAGCGTTTCCCTTCCAACACGATTTTCAACTTCCGGTTAATTTCCAGCATCCAATGTATATAGTATATCAATATTGGAATGTGTCTGGCTCATGGCGGTTATAACGTCAGTGCAATCAAACAGCAAACTATTATTGCATCGGGGGTAGAAACTTACAGATTAGCGAATACATTTAGCGAATATTTTCGTGTAAATCGCCAAAGTACAGTATAAGATCGACATGCATACGACACTGATACGCAATACTGTTTCTCATCAATAGTATCCATGATGAAATTCTGACAGTTCGCCATGGAGCCCGTGATGGTCTAAGCCGAGAAGCTCTGACGTCATATTATCGTGAATTGACGGTATATAGAGTACCTCGGTCTAGTGATGATGAAGAAGACAGAAGAAGAAGAAGGCATTACTCACAGATCGTGAAAAAGAGAACAAACAGCAATTACATAATATTAATAATAACAATTAATTTTCTGGAAGCGTGCCTTTAAATATTTGGTTAACTTCAGCAACATAGTATACCGGTATGTACGTGTTTGGGAGTTAAAGCCCCCCGTACATGGAGAGGACCGTATAATGACTATATACATCCGAATGTCATTGCGTTGTGAAATTCGGATCAATATACTAGTATACGAATGATTTGCATCTTTGCACAGCTGCGAGATGAGATATGCATCTTCAGTCATGAGGTATGTTAATTGCAAGTACTAGTATGCCAAGCCAGGGTGTGAATTGTGTTGAAATATGACAATATAATGCGACTGCGACTGCAACTGCTTTTTAAGTGGATTTTATGTTGTCATCCGATGTTTTTTTCCTGGAAGTTCGAGCAATTACTCCGTAATAAGTTCAATAAATGCGACGATTGTGGTAAATATGTTGATAATGATGAAAAGAAGATTATATTGCTGCTGCTGCTGGTGGTGGTGATGATAATGATGATGACGATAATGATGATGATGATGAATATTAGGATGATGACAGTAATGCTGCTGATGGTGGTGATATGATGGTTGTGATGATGATGATGATGATGCTGATGATGATTGTGATATGATGATGATACAGATGATACAAAACGAAATAGGTTTTATAATAAATTCAGTGTTACTATAGAACATTAAGAAAAATGTAACAGCCACTGTCCGACAACAAGTCAACTGTTTATCTGCATGCTCTACAGTATCTGCAATGTATATCCGGGCATAAGCTAATGGTCCTACAGCACTGGAACAGTGTTGCCAAATATAGCAAAGTAGATATGAATATTTTACCGAGACTTTTCACTCCTTACAAATGCAGATAGTTCAGTCAGTCAATATAGCATCAATGTCAAATGATGGACGCATTCGAGAGCTGTGTCTCGTCTCTATCGATTGCTGGAGGACAGCACACTCCAGGATGGGAGATTCGTAAACGCTTGGCAGACATATTAACTGAAGACATTAAAACTGTCCTGGAGATAGCGAACCTTGATGATGCCTATTAAAGACGTACTTCCTCTTTAAAAAAAAACCCGAACATTTGTTTGATGTCACTCGCTAGTGGATGTCAAGCACCATCGTCCGTATACACGTGTGCCTTTGCAATTTGTTGTCACTGCGTGGAAGTGCCAACCGCGTCCAACACCAGAGCTAGTAGACGGTCTATGGAAGCCCGTGGAGGACGAACCCTTACCAAACTGTATAAAATACACGACTCATGAGACAAGAGAGATTCCGTTCTGAAGAACACTCGATCTGCGTTTCAGAACTCGACAGTGAATGGGAGCAGGTTGGGAGTTTGAGAATAACTACCACCCGTCATCAAAGATGATTTAACATAGCAATCCATTATACGGCTGGCACCAGGGACCCCTTTCTCGAAACACTTGTACACTACAACTATTACTAGGTCAACACTTTGTTATTGTAGCTGGAGCCCAGTTACAACTATTGTATGGCTAAAAGTGTTTCGAGCAACGGGGGCTATACATGTAGGTCCTGAGTTTCGTGAGGTTCGAGGTTACGTTCGGTGGACTGTATAGAGCACGCTATTGTTTGATCGCATACTTCCCTCGAAATTCGCATACGCATTGTGTCCATGACAATCATAGAAACGCATTATCAACTATATAGCTAGAGGCTTCCTGCATGCCAGTGTTAATAGTAGTGGAGCTTTACAGATGCGCTAAAGTGTCGATGAACACGTCCATCACGAACAGGTGTTAGATATTCATTAGATATAGCACCGGAGAGGACAACTCTGTGCAGAACTATCCTGTACCATCACGTCGTAATTCGTTTTGCTGTCCTCTTTATGCACGTCCATGCTGCGCGACCTCCCAGTGGAAATAAACGTGAGTTGAAGGTGTCCTAATAGTTTTGAACATCTGATTGGCGCGCGCCATTCAGGCTCAGAATAGGAACCGGTAACCATGCAGTGTAATAGTGTTGTCAGTACAGTATACGCATTACTGATTGTAGTATCCACAATATATGTTTTTGTTGTTGTTGGGTAAAGTGTTTATCCGGTCGCCTTCCGACATAGCCGATTTCGGCAGACCGGACCCACCTAGGTTTCGAATGTGTGTCAGCTTCCGTATTGTACCAGTGGCACTATATGATGAGGGTGTGAGCTGTATACATACGGGTCACCTCGAGTCGTCGTAAATGAACTCTCCGGTGCCTATAGATGCATTTCTACCAGTGTAGCCATGTGACATCACAGGAATAGTTCAGTCTCTGGTTGGTCTGATTGCCGTACACACACACAAATGGTATCGAGTTCAAGTGTCATATTGTTCAATTAATATACAAATAATAAAGAATCCGAGTGAAAACTTACCAACAATGACATACATATGCAGTAATAAGCTATGTTTAACATTCAAAGTAGCGTCCGTTTTCCCAAGTGTTCGGGACTTCTCGGAGAATACTGACATTTCGGGCATGCCAGCCATGGAGACACGGTCGAGGGATGTCATTGGTTACGGAAACACTCGAGGTGTGTCGATTGAGCTTTATAGTTATTCATTCTCTGATTGGCTTCTTTGTCAGTAATGATAAGTTGTAAGAATGTATCTGATTACTGTAGCTTAACCTCAGCAAAGGATCTCGAAACAAACAAACATTACATACATATATATATGATACTTCACATTCTGGAAAATATTACGTTACTAGGTCACTGTGTTTTTAGCGGGCTGTTCCCTTGGAATACTAGTATTCATTTGTAGTCGCAGTTGATTTTTATAATTACTTAGCGGAATGAAATTGGCTGTCTGATACATTGATAACCCTAACAGTAAACACGTCCATTCACTGGCCCCAATTGTAGTTTTAAATGAACCAAGGTGTTGTCATGATTGTTCATAACATATCTTGGCAACAATAATTATTTAACTCTAGACAAAAAAGTTGATATTAAACGGAAACAGGTTATGTCCTACTAGTATTACGCCACGTGTTCATTTATACGGCACGTACGCAGTCAACACAGAGCTTTTCCGATTGACACACAAGTAATTAAATCCACTTATCAGTCCACTTATCAGTCCACTTATCAGTCCATATCAAACAAGCCAAATGTCGAAATCATGAGCACAACTTGTCATATACTAGTATTATATTATAATGAATGCCAAATTTACTTTTAGTGAAACTCTTAAAATGTCAATTGCCAAATCGTCACCTGAGAACCAGGTTGTTCTATCTCCACTTTTCTATATAAAACAAATTAGTTAGGTTCATTTTTTAATATTTAGGATGATAATCTACATTTCCCGAAAAAATGTTTCAGCAAAATTTGAAATGTAAATTATCTTTTTCGAAAAATCAATTTGTTCCACCGCCGCTATTTAATAGAGACATCTGAAGTTTCAAATGCGTTTTACACAAAACGGAAGTGAATCGACATAGAACAACCTGGTTCTCAGCTGACGAAATGTATCACTAATTTACATCGGGCTCTAACTGAAGTATTAGCGCTTGCATGGTAAATTAATTCAGTGAACCAATCCTACCGCTAATTCCCTATACGACAGCGTGAAACCAGAACTCCGAGGCATAGTACTTCAATAATGGCAGTATACTGTTCTATTTGTATGAATAAGCAACAGCTGGTGTGCAGGGTATGTATGTATACTAATAATCATTTCACAAGTAGGCCTATCTGTTATCATGCATGTAGCCTGCATTTGAATGCCAGACAGAATTGTGACTGTATATCGACACTGTATATAGTTGCGAAGATATCGATGCACATAGTTATTTAGCATAATAACAGTGCTCTGATAATTATTAAGTATACAGTACCGTGCATATTACAAGAGAATTATTGTTTCAATATTGCAGGAAATTGTAGATCCAGTCGATGTATAGCGATTCTGTACTTGTCACGCGATAACCATACTACTCTAACTTGCAAATAATATTTGAAACATGTATCGATAACAGCTAAATGTGGACGCTCACCGTGCGATTTGTGGCAACAACTTGTATACCACGCAACTTATAATATGAAATAAGATCTGTTCGACTTCGTGGGTTCTCATTCATCGATTCAGTTGCATGCTACATGTACAAAGTGTTTCTACAAAACGCACCGTGAGAGTCCACCTTTACTGGCATGTTTCCTAAACTCGACGTTCAACAAGTGCTTGGTCGTCTGCAGTGGCGACGTTGCATACAGCGATATGACGGGACAAGATGCGCATGGTATCATGTCACTGCATGATGTCCATTTGACGTACTACAACACATCATTGCACTTCACTGTGAAGGGGCGCGGATTAGTGATCCATTTTTTTTTTACAACAAACATATGAAAACGACTGTACGTAGTAATGATGAACGTGTACTTGTGTATGTACTCGCAAGTTCATAGACAGGTATATGCTAGTATTAATTATAAACGTCACAATAGTCCTACCTTTCTATATGTCGGACGAAGAAGCAGACTACATCTACATGTACATGTACGTGAGAGATTATGCCAGCCCAGCGCTGTCGTCGCCTACAGCTGTCAAAATCAGGATGCAATCCCCCCCCCTCCCCCCTCCCCCGGGAAGATAGTGGCTGATCACGTGACATGGTGGACAATTGTTGGGAATGCCGAGCACAGATGTCGTACTGAGAAACAGTGGTTTAACGGGGAGGTGTACATGTATACGCTATTCTACTCTGGTATTCCCTGGTGTTTTAGTTCCGGAACGACTGCCACTCAGCAGAATAGTGGTCGCGGGCGGCAAGAATTATAGTGGCACTCAGAGATCCGTATACGCTATCCTGTTGGTACATGTACGTGTAGGCTAGTTTGGCCATACTTCATAGACAACCCACACAGCTTTTATTTTGCATAATGGTGACGTGGAGTGGCCCATGGGGAACTTTAAGATCAATACTCGCACGGATAAAGATGGAAACGTCAACATTAATTGCATCATGCATGCCCCCGTCATCTTGAAGCGAACATACAGTCCCCGAAAAAGAATGTCACATAATACCACACTAATTATTAAATTGCTTTTGTGGGGATAATTTTATTTGTACGACTTGGGTGTCTAAACAGTAATCATATCTATTATACATGTTAATTTACAAATAATAGTACATGTACTGGCAATGCATACGTTGGTATCCTCCCATTTGTTGTACATGCCATTTGTTACACACCCTAAAACAGTATAGGTCATGGTTTATTGCAATGCCCTCTACCTATAGCATACACTAGTGGACTCATCTTCCATTAGCAATAAGCCGCAAGGACGGTAAGAATATATTCACATATGATATGCCTACGTAAGTAAATTCGAAGTCCGTATAAAAGCACATGGCCAAAGTTCAATTAAGAGTTCCGGGTTCATTTAGATTTAAGTAGGTGTCCGATAGAATCTGAGAACTGTGCCGGTTCATCCAGATTTAAGTAGGTGTCCGATATAATCTGAGAACTGTATACCGGGTATAGATTATAGAGGTAGCTTGGTTTTTAAATACATATGTTTGTACTTCCTCCTTGTTTTCTCGTAATGTTAATCCCCATATTTCAGAACCTTAATTTGCATAAAGTAAAATGTTTGTATCGAAAATCTTACTGACAATATGTAAGGAATGGTAGGATATGCTTTGAGCATGATGCTGGCTACTACGGGATTCGCTTCCTGGAACTGATTAGACTGCTCCACTAAGACTATAGGGGTTTGCTGACTTAATCCATAAACTGACTGTGTAACAACTGTGACAATGTAGGTGTGTAACAAATGGCGTGTGTAACACATGGCATGTGTAACCAATGGCGTGTGTAACAAATGGCATGTGTAACAAATGGCGTGTGCAACAAATGGGAGATAACCCATGTATGTACGTTTACATAATGCCAACATATGGAGTACCATTTACCAGCTATAGAATATGTCGTATAATATATGCTCTTTCAGCATGCCGCCGTTTGATGTTGAGTTATTTTCGCTATACAAACCTAATTAATAGTCATTATACTATTATTATCAATTGTATTTGCAGTAGTAGTAGTTGTTATTGTTAATTGGGGTTTAAAACCGCATTCAAGAACGTGTCCACATCACGGTTCGTATGTAGTTTATGCATGTCTGTATGTGCATGATTGCTTGTACTAGTCTGGTTACTTCACCAGTCTGTATGGAATAGCATTCCGCAGAATTTAGAACATGGATACTCCACTCAGACACATTATACTGACTCCAACAGCAAATAGCAATTGCTATAAAATACAATACTATCAAACTGCGCAGGAATAAATTGGCGACTTTGAGTATAAGGCTGTATAAATCAACACCATACCGCAATGCTCTCAGTCTAGGGAGATGGTAAACGGACATCCGGGTCACCTCGAGTCACACAGGTGATCATACACCTACTTACGGTTCCGCGAAAATTAGCATACTAGTATGCAGGTAAACAAAGCCACGTGTTGTTCTTATTTGGTGATAAATATCCGAGGAAGGAATGCAAACAGGCTTTAAA
>JAULBO010141864.1:0-15835 GCA_032355325.1 Clypeosectus delectus
GTTTATTAAACTTGCAACTTAAAATATACAATTTAACTTTAAGTATTTATCAATATTTTCTAACACGCAATATACAATAATATTGTTTTAATTTTATAATTATGTAACACCAAAATGAACATTCCAAATATAAAAAACCTTTTATTAATAATGGCAAGTAAATCAATAGATATATTGCTACTAAAAGTCACCGAGGACAGCGAAAGCTCAACCCTTAAAATGTTTACAAACTTTACTGGCTCTTTGGGGTTTGCTGTTATATCTCAAAAAACAAAATCTGTACTTTTTGTAGACGGAAGATACACGGAACAAGCAAAGTTACAGTTGGATTGTAAATATTTTAAGACAGAACCACTTTCAAACAAAGAAATAAAAAAATTTATTGAAACACAAAAATGTAAAACAATTGCATTAAATCACATGGAATTCACAGCAAAAGAAATTGAAAAACTTATACCAACAAAGTTTATTAAAAATACAATACACATAAATTTAGACGAAATTTTTAAGATACAATTAAATAACCGAAATCTTTCGGAAACATTTGCTTACGATTCAATTTATACTGGAAGTACATTTTTAGAAAGATTAAAAATGGTAACACAAAATCTTTTAGTTGATGAAGAATTATTAATTACAAATAAATATTCTGCATCATGGCTATTGGGAATCAGGCATTTAAATACGCATTCTTATGATATGTCTGTTGAGTGTGCTTTGCTAATAAAAAAAGATAAAACCATAAGAATATTCACAGACCAACAAAAAATAACTAATCTAGAAATTACAGATACAATGGATAACATATATCAATATATAGACACGCATTCGAAAACTATAATAGACAAAAATAGCCTTACATTTGATATTATGACAAAAATTGAAAATGCAGATACAAAACATCAAGAAGATAATATTGATAAATTACGCTCCGAAAAAACTAACATTGAAATAGAAAATTTTAAAAAAATTCATATCCTTGATGGAGTAGCTGTTACAAAACTTCTTTGTTGGATTGATATAAATCATAAAAATCAGTCAATTACAGAGCTATCGGTTTCAATTAAATTGCAAGAATTACGAAGAAAACAAAAACTTTTTATATACGAAAGCTTTCCAACTATAGCCGCATTTTCTGAGCATTCATCGATTATACACTACGTGCCAGATGAATTATCAAATAAAAAAATAGAAGGTAATTCCATTTTTCTAATAGACAGCGGCGGGCACTATTTAGGTGGCACAACAGATGCAACAAGAACTATTCCAATTAACAAACCAAGCTGTAAGCAAAAATTTGATTTTACAATGGTTTTAAAAGGACACATAGCCATTGCCTCCGCGGTATTTCCTGTGGGAACTACTGGCGCTCAACTAGATACATTAGCAAGAATAAACTTATGGAAAAACAACGAAGACTATCCTCACTCCACTGGACACGGAGTTGGAAATACGCTTCATGTTCACGAATCTTTTTATGGAATAGGAAAAAATTATTCTGAACACCCATTAATAAAAAATATAATATTATCCAATGAACCGGGATTATATAGAAGCGGAAAATATGGAATAAGAATAGAAAATCTACTAACAACAATACAACAAGAAAATGGGTTTATATCATTTGAAAACTTAACACAAATTCCAATTGATACAAGAATGATAATACATGAACACTTAAATAACGAAGAAAAACAATGGTTACAAGAATATAATCAAACTGTATATAATTCTATTAATAATAAATTAGATTACAGTGAAATAGAATGGCTTAAATCTATTTGTAATATTTCTACATAACAAAAATATAAATAATAATAAATTAGATTCCAGTGAAATAGAATGGCTTAAATCTATTTGTAATATTTCTACATAACAAAAATATAAATCGTGATAAGTAACAAAACTGTATATAATTCTATTAATAATAAATTAGATTACAGCAAAATAGAATGGCTTAAATCTATTTGTAATATTTCTACATAACAAAAATATAAATCATTAGTATTTATTACACATCTTTGATGCTTCTAGATTCTTCTAATATTAAAACTGGTATACCATCTCTTATTGGGAAAGCTACTCCAGCACTATAACTAATCAACTCAGAGTTGATAGCATCATAATGCAATTTATCATGAGTCAAAGGACAAACGAGCACTTCTAATAGCTCGAAACTAATAGTCATAAAAAATACCAATACTTAATATAGTGCAGAAAAAGCAAATTTTTTAACTACTATAAAAACAAATCATATTAAGATTTATTGTGTTAATTTAGCAAAAATACGCTACCTTAAAAACTTTTTATAGCATTCAAAACAACACTAGCATGCCCTCTAACGCTATTTACATTCCAAACCTTTACAATTTCATTGTTAACTATTAAAAATGTAGAACGCATTATTCCGTAATATTCTTTTCCAAACATTTTCTTTTTCGCCCACAAACCGTATCGCTCTACCAATAAATGGTCTTTATCAGATAGTAGTGTAAATGAAAGTTCGTATCTTTTTTTAAATATAGCATGTGATTTATAACTATCAGTTGACACCCCAACAACATTAAAACCCAATTTTTTAAAATTATCATAAAGAGCTTCAAATTCCAAAGACTGAAGAGAACACATTGGAGAATCATCTTTTGCATAAAAATACAAAACCAAACCCTTTTCAAGAGACAAATCATACAAAGAACAAACTTGCCCTTCGTCAGAAATCAAAGAAAAATCTTCTAAAACATCAGCTTCTGTGGAAAGCATAAAAAACCTCTATATTCAATAAAAAAAGCACACAGCATAAGTACTTTGAATGTAAAATATAAACTTATTTGGTAATACTAAAAGTTCACTTTTACATTAGGAGCTGTAAATAACGAAATAAACTTTATTTTCATAAATATGTATCATGTAGAGAAATAAACCACAATAAGAATTTATAAATTTTCAATAGGTTAAAAACACTTAAACTTTTATCGAGAGATATTGCTTTACCACCACAAGCAAATATATTCAACCAAAAACTAAACTAATATTTTGATTTATCAAATAGAATGCTTTACTATTTATTTAGTTCTCTAAGGACATTCCGCAGTAATATATAAAATTAATTACTCGCTGTTGAATTTAATAATTTATGGTCAAGATTGTGAATAACTCAAAACATTTAACTACAAAGTACGCAAATGAAAACCATTCTTATGCACCATCAAAAACAGAAAAAGAAATTATAGAGTTCTGGGAAAAAAACAATATATTTTTAAAGTCAGTAAATAAAAATACAGATAAATTTATTTTTTTCGATGGTCCTCCATTTGCTAATGGTATGCCACATTACGGACACCTTTTGACTGGATTTGTTAAAGATACTATAGCTAGATTTCAAACTATGAATGGCAAAAAAGTTGAAAGAAAATTTGGTTGGGATTGCCATGGATTGCCAGCGGAAATGTCTGTTGAAAAAGAATTAGGAATCTCTGGTAAATTAAAAATTAGGGAATATGGAATAGGAAACTTTAATAATCATTGCCGTGAATCTGCAACAAAATATGTAAAAGAATGGAAAAAATATGTTCAATATCAGTGTCGCTGGGTAGATTTTGAAAATAGCTACAAAACGATGGATAAAGATTTTATGGAGTCTGTTTTTTGGGTATTTAAACAACTTTATGACAAAGGATTAGTATACGAATCCTCTAGAGTTGTACCATATAGCTGGAAATGCGAAACACCTCTTTCCAATTTTGAAACAAAAATGGATAATTCATACCGTGAAAAAACTAGCAAAACTGTAACGATTTTCTTTGAGCTTTTGTCTGTTCCAAAAAAATTGGAAGGAATAATTAAGTCATGCAAGTGCTTAGCATGGACAACTACACCATGGACACTACCCTCAAATTTAGCAATAGCAGCTGGACGTAACATTGAATATTGTTGCGTTATTAGCGATGATATTGGATATATATGCTCAAAAAGCTACTCTAATAAAATTATTTCAGACAAAAAAATTGTTGTTGAAAAAATTGTTGACATTAACCCAGAAGATATCATTGGATTAAATTACAAACCTCTTTTCCCGTACTTTAGTACAACTCAAAATGCATTCACAATATTAGAAGCAAAATTTGTAACATCAACAGATGGTACAGGATTAGTTCATATTGCACCTGGATTTGGAGAAGAAGATTTTAATTTATGCCTAGAGAATAATATTAATGTAGTATGCCCAATAGATGACAGCGGAAAATTCACAAAAGAAGTAGTTGATTTTCAAAATTTACAAGTATTTGAAGCAAATGACCCTATCATAATTTATTTGAAAAAAAGTAACAATTGGTACGAAACAAATCAATATATACATAATTACCCTCATTGCTGGAGAACAGACACACCATTAATTTATAGAGAAATGAAATCGTGGTATATCGAAGTTACAAAAATAAAAGATAGAATGAGAGAATTAAACAAACAAATTAATTGGTTTCCATCAAATGTAAAATTTGGGCAATTTGATAGTTGGCTCAAAGGAGCTAGAGATTGGTCAGTTTCGCGTAATAGATTTTGGGGAACCCCAATTCCTATATGGAAATCAACAGATGAAAATTATCCAAGAATAGATGTATATGGCTCTATAAAAGAAATAGAAAAAGATTTTAATATAAAAATAGAAGAATTGCACCTACCTTATCTTGATACGATAACAAGACAAAATCCCGATGACCCTACTGGAAAATCATTGATGCAAAGAGTTCCAGAGGTTTTTGATTGCTGGTTTGAATCAGGTTCAATGCCGTACGCACAACAACATTACCCGTTTAACTCAGAATCACGGGTTGACTTTGATTTCCCAGCCGACTTTGTTTCAGAATACATAGCTCAAACTCGCGGGTGGTTTTACACAATGCTAGTACTATCAACCGCTTTGTTTGATAGCATTCCATTCAAAAATTGCATGTGTCATGGTGTGGTACTAGACAAAAAAGGACAAAAACTTTCCAAAAGACTTAACAATTATCCAGACCCAATGGAGATATTTAACAAATATGGCTCCGATTCACTTAGATTTTTAATGCTATCAAGTAACGTTATATCTGGTGGAACACTAATGCTAGATCAAAAGGCCGAAATAGTACAAGAAGTATTAAAAACGGTAATAAATCAAATTTGGAGTGGTTATTATTTTTTCACTGTTTATGCTAACATAGATAATATTGATTGCTCGTTTATATCGGAATCCCCAAATATTATTGACATGTACATAATAATAAAATGTGATTTAGCAATTGCAAAAATAAAAGAGTCACTGGAAACATACAATACACAATCAGCATGTTACGAAATTGAAGTATTTTTTGACGCGTTCAATAATTGGTATATACGAAGAAATAAACAAAGATTCTGGAAAGAAGAAATTGATGATGATAAAAAATTAGCATACAATACAATATATACGGTTTTTCACAAAATGTGCCGTGCTTTCGCTCCATTAATACCCGCTTTAGCAGAAAAAATTTGGCAAGGAATGCGTTATCAAGGGGAATCTGTTCACTTAGCTAATTTTCCAGAAGTAAATAAAAATTATGATAAAAATATAATTTCTGTTATGGAAATTGTAAGGGGAGTTTGCAACGCAACATTATCACTTAGAAATACACATAAAATCAGGGTTAGACAACCACTTTCAAAAATTGTAATTTACCACAAAATGGCAAATCAAATTTCAGATACTCATCTTAAAATAATACAAGAAGAAGTAAATGTTAAAAATATATCAATAGTATTAAACACAGAAACAGTAGCTACTAAAAAAATCAAACCAAACTTCTCTTTAATTTCAAAAAGAATTCCAAAAGAAATACCTAATGTTATGCTTGGAATCAAAGAAAATAAATGGGAGTTATTACAAAATGAAAATATTATAATAAATAAAAATATAGAATTATTTAAAAAAGAATTCGAAATAATACTTGAAACAAAGAAAGATATCACATTGCCTTTTGATAACAATAAGGGAGTTATAGAAATAGATACCACTATTACACATGACTTACTTTTAGAAGGTTATGCTCGTGATTTAATTAGACATATCCAGCAAAATAGGAAAAAATTAGAATTTTCTGTGTCCGAAAAAGTAGATGTATATGTATATATTTCTAATAAAGTAATCGAAGATGCACTAAAAACTTGGGAGCAACATATCAAAAAACAGGTATTCGCTAATTCAATTAAACTTGTATCCGATATTTCTCAAGTTGATGATAAATATATTGAAGCATTTAATGAAGTAAAAATAAGCATATGTAAATCTCAACTCAACTAAGATTTATAAATGAATTATTTCTATAAGAAAAAGCATATAATGATAAAAATTCTTCAATTTTTGGATACAACCTTATAGCAAGGTCTGTTTTTTCATTAGAACCAGACTTATATAAACCCATGTTTATAATCTCTTGCATGTCATTGTATAATGCTAAAATACGCTTAATTTTTTTTACTAATTCCAACTGCTCTTTACTTAAACGTTCATGCATAATTCTAGAAACACTTCGCAAAATATCTATTGCTGGATATCTTCCGCTTTCAGCTATTTTTCTATCTAAAACTATATGACCATCTAAAATCGAACGCAAAACATCAGACAGAGGTTCTTCTGTATCATCACCTTCTATTAACACAGAAAAAATACCAGTAATACTACCATCTCCTTCTCCCGCACCAGCTCTTTCTAATAATTTTGGTAATTCTATAAATACAGAAGGAGTATAACCACGTATAAAAGCAACCTCCCCAGAAGACAAACCAATCTCTCTTTGAGCCAAAGCAAAACGAGTAATACTATCTATAAAACATAAAACTTTTTTTCCTTTATCACGAAAATATTCAGAAATTGTCATAACAAGATTTGCGGCTTGTTTCCTAGATAAAGCAGGTTGGTCACTAGTAGAAACAACAATAATGGCATTTTTAAATTCATCTGAGCCAAAATTTCGTATAAATTCTTTAACCTCTCTACCCCTTTCTCCTATCAATCCAATTATTTTAACATCTGCTTTTGAATATCTAGCCAGCATTGACAACAATACTGATTTACCGACACCAGAGCCAGCAAAAAGCCCAATACGTTGACCATAAAACAAGGTTGTAAAACAATTTATCGCTCGAACCCCTGAGTCAATTACTTCGGAAACATTAGAACGCTTTTCCGCTGAAGGTGGAGAATTATTTAACAAACACTCTTTTTCTCCATCTTTCAACAATCCCTTTCCATCTATTGGATTACCAAAAGAATCAATCAATCTACCTAACCATGATTCATCAGGTCGAACACAAAGATTTTTTGTTACAACCCTAACTTTGCTATCAATTCCTATGGCATCAGTGCTTGTAAATGGTATTAATTTAACCCCATCAGTATTAATAGAAACAACCTCGGCTAACATTGTTTTGCCGCAACTATTAATAATCTCACAACGAGAACCTATAGTTACAAAATCTTCTAAACCAAAAGTCAAAATACTATGGCTATTTACCGATGTAATTTTTCCAAAAACATCAAAAGAGGCTAAAGAAGATAATTTTTGAACAACGTTATCAAACACTAGGAAAACCACATAATAACTAATAATACAAATATATATCTACACTTAATGATAGATACTTCAGTTATTTTTATTTTTTCATATTTAGTCAAAATAAATAATTATAAAAATCCTATATTATTATATAAATTCCACAAATCACAATGTATTACAAAACGTACAATATATATTTTTTTTGCAACTACATCTATGAAATCTTGCTTTTATATTAGAAAAATAAGTTTATCATACGTAATAATGCGCATTTTTAGAAAAACACAATACATTTTATCATTTACATAACATTTTTGTTTGGCTATCATCTGAACGCTTGATGCGTAATGTAATAAGAGTCAAATAGATGAAAGTAAAAAATATTAAATCAAAAATTATAATTGCTACTGTTGCTTTAGTTTTATTATCTTCTGTAGTTGGGAGCAATTTCTTTGATAATAAATCCTCCTACGTCGCAAAGATACATGGTGAAAAAATATCAGTTGCAGATTTTAGTGAAGCATACAGAGAAAGATTACAATACGTACAAAGCATTACTAATCAAAAACTATCAAAAGATGAATTATTAGAAATAAAAAAAGAAGTTCTAATGCATATGATAGAAGAAAAATCTCTTTCTGTGCTTATAGATAAAATAGGTTTAAAAATAGGTCTAGATGTAGTAAAAGAACACACAAAAAAAATACCATCTTTTCTTGATAAAAATGGAAAATTTGACACAGCAAAATTCAAAGAAGTTCTTAGTTCAATTCACATGAGCGAAGGTCAATACGCAGATAAAATGATGGATAATTTACCAAAGGCTTTTTTGATAGACTCACTAATGGGAGATAATCCAAATGCTTACGCATTTCAGTTTGATAAAGCCACCATGGAATCATTGTATTCCTCATTATATCAATCAAGAGTTGTAGACATAGTAGAAGTTGATAGAAGTTTCCTTTCAAAAACGCAAAACTTCACCGAAAATGAAGTACAATCATTTTACGAAAAGAATAAAGATTTATTCAAAACAAGAGAAATGAGAGCATTTTCGTTCGCTGAATTTAATCATGAATTATTTGATAAAGAACCGGTGGATAACGTAAAACTTGAACAAATAATGAAACAAAAATCAAATGATATGCAAGTAGATTTCTACAATATAATAATAGAAACAGAGAAAGAAGCTAACAGCATAAGTAAAAAAATTACTTCTGGTGAAAAAACTTTTGAAGAAATAGTAAAAAAGAAACTCAAAGATAGTGATAACTATATTAAAAATATTTACAAAAGCGAATTGCCGCCTAGCTTTGCGAGCAAAATATTTTCGCTAAAAACAAACCAAATTAGCAACCCTATAAAATCAAATATTGGTTGGCATATAATAAAGATTGTAAGTTTTCATAAGCCATCAGATTCATATTTAAAAAATATTAGGCGCGTAGCTGAGCAAACTTTAAGAGAAGAACAATTATCACAAATAATGCAAAAAAAAGCCACACTAATAAATGAAGAAATGTTAAAAGGTATGACACTCGAAGAAGTAACAAAAAAATATAATATACCTTTAAAAACAGTTCCTAGTATTTATGACAATAATGTTGACTCGTCTGGTAAGCATTTTAACGTCCCAGATGATATAATAGACATAGCTTTTTCCTTAAAAACAGAACGAACTGAAAACTTTCATCTATCAAACGATGGAAGATTTGTTGCTGTGTCTGTTAATAAACTAATAAAGCCAACACAAGAATCATTTCAAGAAGCAAAAATAGAAGTAAGCGAAATTTTATCTAGACAAAAAACAAATTCTTTATTACTTGAAAAAACAAAAAGTTTGATGCTTAAATACCTAGGTGGAATGCATATAGAAAAAATCAAAGGTGTAACAGTGCATCATGATATTGAAATTAATAGACCAACATTAGATATAAGCAAAGAAAATGCTTTATACCCAATAGAAATGACAAAACAAGCTTTTGATACAAAAAAACTATCGTACACAAGGGTATATTTATTTAATAATAAAGCATACATTGCTACTGTAAAGAATGTAATTATTTCAAACAGAATAGACCCACAAAAATTCAAAAATCTTCAAAATAGTTACAGTCTAATGAACATTGAATTTCTTAGAGGTCAATTCTTTGAGGGATTAAGAATGTTGTACAACCCTACTATAAACAAAGATTTGATTGAAAAATAAAAAATATGCTTCCGACAAATATATAGATGACATTATAATACTTAATATTATAAACATTGAGTCATCTATATGTTTAAAACTTGGTTTAGTCCTAAAGAAAAAAAATCAACTAATTTTATAAATTCATTAAATCTTCCTAACCCTTTTGTCGATATTTACGATATAGGAACTAATTATACGGCTCTTACGGATTATTACACAAAAAATGTAATTGCTTTTAGATGCATTAATATGATATCTTCCTCAATAGCTTCCGTGAATCTAAAAGTTGTAGATTACGAACATAATATAATTGCACTTAATCACCCAATATGTAAATTACTAAAACACCCAAACAAATCCGAAACATATTATGAATTTATGGAAAAGATAGTTTCCAATAGATTAATAAATGGAAATGTTTACATTATGACAATTGTAAATAAAAAAAATAATTTAACTCAAGAATTACACGTATTAAAGCCAGATAGAATAATAATAATACCTGGTAACGGAAATTTGCCATCTTCATATAAGTATTCTAACAACAAAGATAACGTAATTGAATTTCCAGTAAACCAAATTACAGGTGAATCCCAAATAATACATATTAAGAATTTTAATCCAATAGACGATTGGTATGGTTTATCTTCTCTAAATGTAGCGAGAAATAGCATAGAACAATACAACCAATCTGGGGAATGGAATAAATCTATGTTAAAAAATGGAGCAAGACCAAGTGGGGCTTTAGTCGTAAAAGATTCTTCTAATGGAAATATGAGTCTTAGCACAGAGCAATATGTAAGACTTAAAAGTCAAATAGATGAGTATTATTCTGGAGCGGCAAATGCTGGAAGACCTCTTCTTTTGGAAGGTGGTCTAGAATGGAAAGAAATGAGTTTGTCCCCAAAAGATATGGATTTTATAAGCACAAAAAATAGTACAGCAAGAGATATAGCCCTAACACTTGGAGTTCCCCCTCAACTATTAGGTATCCCAGGAGATAATACATACAGTAATCTTGTTGAAGCAAGAATGTCATTATGGGAACAAACTATTCTTCCAATATTAAACGATATTATTTTACATTTAAATTCAAAGCTAATAAAAACATCATTTCCAAATTTAAAAATTACATACAATAAAGATGAACTAGAAATTTTCACAGAAAAACGTCAAAAATTATGGCAATACGTTGAAAATGCAAGCTTTATGACAGTAAATGAAAAAAGAAAACTATTCGGATTACCGAGCAAGAAAGGATACGATAATTTGGAGAAAACATTATGAAAAATAAAAATATAATTGACTGTAATTTATCAATCAAAACAGTTGACCAAGATGGAGTATTTTATGGATACGCAATTGTGTTTGGTGTTATAGATTCCTATGGAGATATTATTCAAAAAGGAGCAATCTCGAAAAATAAAAATAATTTTAAAAAAAATATAAAACTACTATGGCAACACGACCACACAAAACCAATAGGAATAATAAATAAAATCGAAGAAAATGAATACGGATTATACGTTAAAGGTTCGTTAATTACAAAAATAAAAAAAGGTTACGAAGCGTACACAATGCTAAAACAAAACGCAATAAATGGACTATCTATTGGTTACACCCCGATATCACACATTATTGACCAAAAAACTGGCACTAGAATTTTAACAGAAATAGAACTTTGGGAAATAAGCCTAGTTACTTTTCCAGCAAACAACCTAGCAAAAGTTACATACGTGAAAAATTCCCCAATTACAACAACTATAAATTTACTAACGAAGGCTAATAAAAAAATCCAATCAATGAAAAAATATAAATCTTCTTTTGGTAAAAAAACCTAATTCTTTTTTTTATAAAACCTTAATGTAGAAAAATAAACTATTTATCACATGAATTCTTTATTGTAATATCTATTAAAGACTCAATTTTTTTAAGAATAACTGGAACACTTTGTAATAAAGTAAATACCTCAGAATTCTTTGCGTACATCTTGTATCTTTGTAAATTACTAAAATTTGAATCCATCCATTCTTTTGCTATTAACCATATATTCGCATCAACATCTAAATTTCGGCACAACCCCTCGACCATCATTAAACTTTTCTGTAACAAAAGTAATTGCGTTTGTGTTTCCATGCCAAAATCTTCTGTAACCTTAAATAACCTAGAAAGAAGCCCTGCCCCAGAAAAAGACTTCATATCTTTACCAATAAATGGTTCTCCTATTATACGACATGCACTAATAAATTTAGACCTATTTTTTTTAACATAACCAGCTTTAAAATGTACATCAGCAACCCTTTCGTAATCACCATTAAGAAAACCAACAAAAATCTCCGTTACATATGTGGCAGTTTGCTGGTCCAAACGACACACAATACCAAAATCAAGCAAAACCAAATACCCAAATTCATCAACCATAATAGTACCTGGGTGCAAATCTGCGTGAAAAAATTTATTTTTATACACTTGTTCGCAAAAAATATTCACAAGAATTTTAGCTATATCACCAGCATATTTTGTTTTGAAACATGAATAAATTGGCTTAGCTTCCATCCACTCCATAACCAAAACAGAACTACTAGTAAATTTCCAAAATACCTCTGGAATCCTAACTTTATCACTAGATAAATTACTTTTTGATTCAGACATATTTGCCGCTTCAAACAATAAATCTAACTCAAAAGAACATATTTCCTCAAATTCTTTGACAAATTCTACTAATTTTAAACGCCTAAATTTTTTTACAAATAAATTTAATACATGAGCAACAAAATACATAACATGTATATCTTTTGTAAAGTTATTTTTAATATTAGGGCGCAAAACTTTTATCGCAACAACCTCACCAGTTTTAAGAACACCCTTATGAACCTGAGCAATAGAAGCTGAAGCAACTGGTATCTTTGAAATTGAGGAAAAAATCTGTTCTGGTGGTTCAGTTAGCTCTAAAACCAAAGAAGAAATAAATTCCTCATATGAAAAAGGAGTTACATTGTCGTATAAATTATTAAAATATGATGCATTATCATAGCCAATTATATCCCCCCTTAGCGCAAGAAACTGACCAAGTTTAATAAAAACAGAACCAAGGTCTTTAAATGCAAAAGATACACTACGCCCAAAATTTAACTTACTGTTAAAAAAGAACGCTTTATGGCGAAGCATAACAAAAATGATTTCAAAAAATCTCAAAAATCCACAAAACAACTAATGAACCTCAAATAGATTAAAGATTTAAATTATTCAAATAACCAAGAGAATCCATATCTTTCCAAGAGGTAAGATCTAGTTTTAAAGGCGTAATTGTAATAAATCCATCTTTTAAAGCTTTTACGCTTCCATCTCCATCAAATATGCGTGAAGACCTATAACTATAAAATTTATTCTTTTCATCATCAGAGCCCGAACTTTTTATTCTAGACTTATCAAGATGGTTTCCTTGGTTAACAACTTTAATCCCCTGAAAATCATCTATATATGGAAAGTTTATATTCAAAGCAAAGTTACAAAAACTCACATCAGATAAAACATCTTTTAATAATTTAATACCAAACTTATTCACACTTCCCCAGTCTGCTATTTTTGACTTATCCTTACGATATTGACTAAAGGCAATGGACTTAATTCCACCAGCAAGACCTTCTATAGCGCCACCAGCAGTACCAGAATACATAATATCAGATCCAACATTTGCCCCAGAATTAACTCCAGATAATATTAAATCTGGTTTTCTTGGTAGTAAATCTGTTTCAATTGCTATCGACACACAAAGACTAGTTGTTCCATGTACAATAAATTCCTTATCTGACCTACATTCAACCCGAATTGGGTCACTATGCATTATAGACCTTCCGCAACCGCTAACGTCTGAAGCTGGAGCAATAGTCCAAACATCTTCCGAAATACTCAACGCCATTTTCTTCAAAATACCAAGACCTTCAGCGCCAAAACCATCATCATTTGTTATTAAAATCAACATACACAATTACTCTTTTATTAAGACCATCTTTTAATTATACAATATAATACTGTTTATACGATTTTTTCACTCAAATTAGTGAAAATTGCCAATTCTATAACAATAATCAATTACTGGTATATTGTAACTGATATTATTTGTATCACATAAATATATGATAGATTAAGATAAAATACCCTTATATTATAATCTAACTCACATAAATATATGATAGATTAAGATAAAATACCCTTATATTATTATCTAACTCACATAAATATATGATAAATTAAGATAAAATACCCTTATATTATTATCTAACTCACATAAATATATGATAGATTAAGATAAAATACCTTTATATTATTATCTAACTCACATAAAAATTTTCACAATCAACGTATACGCTCTTTCATTAATATTGTTTTAATTAAACGCTGTTATCATGTGAAATAGGCTAACGCAGTGGAACCAATGAAATGAAAAAAATATTTATAAAAGATATGCAAAGTGCTTTGCGCGATATTTTAAGAGATGATTTAACAATAATGGCTGGTGGTTTTGGTTTGTCTGGCATTCCTGAAAACGCAATTAAAACCATTTGCGAATCTGGGGTCAAAAATCTAACTATTATCAGCAATGATTTTGGAGTTGATACATTTGGACTTGGATTGTTGCTCAAAAAAAAGCAATTAAAAAAATTTATAGGGTCTTATGTTGGTGAAAATGCATTATTACAAAAGGAAGTAATAGCTGGCAATGTTGAACTTGAATTAATTCCTCAAGGAACATTAGCCGAAAAAATTCGTTGTGGCGGAGCTGGTATACAAGCTTTTTATACACCAACAGGTTATGGAACTATTGTTTCAGAAAATAAAGAAACAAAAAATATTAATGGAAAAAATTGCGTTCTTGAATATGCTATTACTGCTGACTTAGCTATTATAAAGGCACGCAGAAGTGATAGATATGGAAATCTACAATATCATAGGACAGCAAGAAATTTTAACCCCATGATGGCAACAGCCGCTGGTATTACAGTAGTTGAAGTAGAGGAAATCGTTGATTCACATAAAATTGACCCCGACTCAACACACACACCTGGAATATTCGTTGACAGAATAGTACTTGGGTCATTTGAAAAACGAATAGAACACTTAGTTATGAAAAATAAGGAAGTTAGTACACATTATTAATAAAAAAATATCTTTAAATCAAAAATGGAGAATAACATGTCATGGACTAATGATCAGATGTGTAAAGTAGCAGCAAAAGAATTTAATAAATTTGAAAGCGGTTGCTACGCTAATCTTGGCATAGGAATGCCCACTAAAGTTGCTCATCATATAGAAAAAGGAGTTGACGTATTATTGCATAGCGAAAATGGTATGCTTGGAATCGGTGACTTCCCAAATAGCGAAGAAGAAGTTGATCCAGACCTTATAAATGCTGGTAAACAAACTATCACAGAATTACCGCAAAGTAGTTATTTTGATAGTGCTACTTCATTCGGCATTGTAAGGGGTGGGCATATTGATATAACTATTTTAGGAGCTCTACAAGTATCAGAAACTGGAGATTTATCTAATTGGTCAGTCCCCGGAAAAATGATAAAAGGAATGGGTGGCGCTATGGATTTAGTTGCTGGCGCAAAAAGAGTTGTAGTTTTAATGTCGCACTGCACAAAAAATGGAGAACGCAAATTGTTAAAAAAATGCTCTCTTCCACTCACTGGAATGCAAGTTGTCCACAAAGTTATAACAGAACTTGGTGCTTTTGAGATAAAAGATCAGAAAATGTACCTAGTAGAAAAACCAGATGACGTTTCTATTGAAAGCATCAGAGAAAAAACTGAAGCAGAATTTGAAACAGACCTGTAAGTATATCAATACTTATGATGCATAATTTGAAATAAATTTATAATTATCAAATTATGCGTCTATAGGTGTTATTACGCTATTAATTCATTATTCTATGGATTATAAAAAAACCCTTAACTAGTGCAATTTGCTTTTACTACATATATTTATTATACTATTAATTCATTATTCTATGGATTATAAAAAAACCCTTAACTAGTGCAATTTGCTTTTACTGCATATATTCATTATA
>JAULBO010142086.1:1966-15834 GCA_032355325.1 Clypeosectus delectus
GTCTGACTAAAAGGTTATGTTGGTATATTTTGAAATAGCCATATCTCACGAAGGAAGTATCGCATACATACACTGCTTATACCGATGGATGCAGAATGAATCGCGCTTTCTACTGATACCAATATTGCAAAAAGAACCTAAGTCTGACTTAGGTGGTTTTAGCACATAGATTTTCAGTTATTAAATTGCTGTGTAACAAACGTACTATCCTAATGAACAGTATGTCATTGTTTCTTTTCGTCTACAATATCTCTTCTGTTTCTACTTGACCCATGAATGGCAAGACATGCTCACTTAATTTGAGGTGTATACTCATTGTATAGAGAAAGCGCTTAGTGAAAGTAGTTCACCCCTGCCTATAAGGTCAGCTCACATTAAGTGCGTGTATAAATCAGACCCGTTGACGGGTTCATTCTCAAATTTAGATTACACTAACCCCACTGTCAACCGCGTAAATGCTACACACGTTCACGTATACGAGCAACGGAAATAAGACGTATACTAGTGTCTAGTAGTAGATTGCGATCGTAGTTTGAGAGGACATGTGGCGATAGTTGAGAGTGGCCTGCACTTGTTGTAGAGAGGTAATGCAGGACATGCTAGGAATAGTGTACTGTCTTGTGTGGTCTTGAAACATGACACTGCTAATACCCTTACCGATCCTCTTCACCGTGTTGACCAACAATGGCATCAAACGCTTGTTCACCAACCGCTTGACCACCAAACCGGTATTTGAGAATGACGTTTGCTTTTGGAGTGGCGTGTGTACTGTGTTCTAACTGTCCATACCTGAAATTCAAATCGCATTACTATATAGCAGTATGTGCAGAAACCTTCTCCAGTAAAGTTGAAAATTATAACTAAATGTATCAATAATGATGTGAATGTATACTATGATGATGCGCATACAATATTGCGCATTACATAGTATATTATATAATTAATGTTACGTTCTGGAGACCATTCCAGTTTCTTCAATCCATTTACCCGGTGTTGTAAATTACTAGTAGAGTAGGTCGGTATAATTATTGAATTATGTATTTGCTAAATTAACATGATGTATGTCATTAAAAATATGAATTCACAAGGTTGTGCGAAGTGACAGAGAGATTCTTACGATACTAGTACTTGTGTTTCATGTAACAGACAGAGAAAACCAAAGTGAATATTCCGTGATCTACTTTATCACTAGTCGGAAAGACCATAAGCTGGCTGGAAGTGACATTGTGAAACATGGGAATCGTATAATCGTTTGAGGTCTGAACAGTATTTGCATAAAACTATGAGTCTACCGGTACTAGTATTTCATTTCTATAGTCCTTTGATCCCAGTTTTTAACATAATGTTTGGGTTATTATTGAACTATGTCTTGAGTGCCGTCTTCAAAAGCGGGTGGCGGGCAACGCGCTAGTACACCACTTCTGGTTTGAGCCGACGTCGTTGACTCTCAGTACAGAAGGAGTTTGTGTCTCACGATTGTGGCTTGACTACTTCGCCAGCGTTACACGGGGAAATACCACTGTCCTCTTCTTGTAAGACTTTGATCGCTGTCAGAAATGCATGGCTTCCGATTCATTGATACCTCTTGGCGCCCCATCTACGACAAGATATCAACATATGCCATTAATTATTTTCATAATGTATTTCGATACATGGACATAATGTATATACTAGTACTAGTATTACTTGACAACAATTGCAGACAGGCATGAGAATGATGATGATAATACAGCTGTTTTTGAACAATGAGAGTAGTGGTAGTGGAGACTTGTTTGTCGTGATGCATTTTAAAACACTTACAGATACATCAATAGAATCTACGTGCATGTATTCAGTTGGTTCTATTGATATGCTCATAGTTACACACGATAACATTATTTTAAAATGAGACATTAATTAATATTATTAATAAACATTTAGTGGGCAGGCAGAGGTGTAAGAACATACTATAGTATACAAGAAGAGGACAGTGGGTGTTGGGGGTGTGTGTCTGTGGCGTGTAGGTGTGTGGGGTGGGGGTGGTGAGAGTTTGTGTGTATAAACGAGGTAAATCCATTACCATAGACACATTTACGGGCAGCTTGCTAGGTAACGCGATCCAGTAATATATTGGTTAAATCCAATCTTGCCTAGAAGTACGCAACCCGTGATCCACGGCTGACAGCTCGACATTATCAGAGCTCCATGCAATACATTAAACACGTGAGCGTGCCACTACGATCCCTCTGCCCACCCCTCGGCAACGACCGCTTCCTGTCTCTCTACCCTGTCTCCCCACCCCCTCAAACTTGCATTTCCCCGCTCACTCATTTCCTTCAGCTCTGTGCACCCCAACGGTCTCGATAATTAGTTACGAAACTATAACTTGAGAGTGAGTGGGTAGAAGGGGTTGGGGGACATGACCCCGCGAGGCCCTCCTCATTAATTACGACAAGTGGCAGTTACACTGTACAAATGATTCCGACCTAATACCACAGGGATTATACCCCAAAAAAAAGAAATCCCTCGAAAAATAATAGATGTACTTTGGTCCGGGTGATAGCTACAGGGAGAGAGAGAGAGGGAGAGAGAGAGAGAGAGAGAGAGAGAGAGAGATAGAGAGAGAGATTTTATTTTATTTAAGTCTCACTCGATGTAGACAGAATATAATTACATAACTAAATATTCATAAAATATACATCAGCCACCATTGAGTTCTGAGAGACTGCATGGGAAATACAAAATATTACCTTTATAATTATATATAATATACACACATAAATATACAGGCAGAAGGGTTGATGAGATGACAAACAAAATCAAATGCTACCTTCTTTATTCAATGCCATAATATTGGTTCGTGTTCTAGATGGCTGAAGTTGATATGAAAGTGATGTTGGTCATCGGCATTGATCAGTGGTGTTGGTCATCGGCATTGCATTAGAATATGTGCACATGTTCTGGCAATCAACTATAAGTGCTTACATGACATGTTATGATGATCTATTAATAAAACTAATTTTACAACATTATCTACTATACAAGTTAATATGGCACCTTGTATCACGCCTATCTGTATACAAGCTAGTAATACGTGATTTTGGAGCTAAATAATGAGGTTGTGCAAAACCAAATTTATCCTGAGACCTAGTGTACATGTACATGTACATGTAGTCTAACTGATAATTATCAAATAATAATATACAGTATCCTATTTAATTCAAACCATAAAGTTTCACTTGGGTATGGATATCTTCTGTAATAGCGATGTTAATCATGTGTCAAATATGTGGCGAGCCAATGATTAATTAGCGATACTTTCTCACATTAACAACATTGTGATTGCATTGTTTATAATAGTGAATCGTAAAAACAAATCGCCCTATCAGGTTCGATTAAGGTGTATGGACACACGGTTTACAAATATCTTCCTTATCACCTGCCAAACCATTTATCCATCCGCTGAGAAAGGAGTTCGTGCATGAACTTGACGAGTCGATCAGTAGTGTCTAGGTAACACACGTGCATGACCCGCAGAGTTCAATACGACTTGCGGAAACAGTTACAACAAGCGTGGATCATGGAGTGGAGTTCTAAGATGGAACAGGAATTGCTTGGACTAACTAAGACTGCCAGGTACACTGGATTTGATCAACTTTCCTTGCAAAACAATTGTACAGTTAAACAGATATACTAGTACATGTACGCCTTCGGTTGCTTGCGCATTGGTGAGTGGGTGAGGGGGGAGGGGGAGGGGGTGGGGAGGGGGGCTGTGGGTGTGTGTGGATGTTGTGTGGAAGTTATTCACTTGACAGTGTATTCTACAAAGCGTATAGGGTAAACCAACTTGTAGCGACGACCTATATAGACCCACCTCTGCATATTAAATACTACGCAAATCCACAAACATTACATACATTGAGACTTTAAAGGGTGCCGGATGATGTATTTATTGTCACTATATATATTGCGTATAGGATCCTCCTTTCTCTTCCTCTGCTGGCCCGTTGCCTGCCTCCCTACCATGGAGTACGTTCCCCGTGGCCCGACTTCGACTCATTGTGTATGTCGGAGATTCTCCCACGACCGTAGCTAGGTATGGAGACCAGCCGTAAAACCGTTCATTAAGCTTATCACGCGCTATAAATGTCTATGTAATTCACAGAACACAATGATGTCCTGTCGTTCGCTAGGCCCAAGCACTGGTGATAATGTGTCAGCCAAAATGGTCACCTGCAACAACTGCTGGTTATATGTCACAGCACAGGTTGCAGCAGAACAAGCAACACTCCCACTGCTAGGACATGTACTGGTGATTAAATTTGGCAGACGATAGTAATATAGCAGACGATATATCCTACTACAGCAGACGACCAAAGTCCATATCTGTACGATCTGCGTGAGTGACGAGCACAGCCTGTGGTGATTAATGAAGTCTCGACAGGTATAACACGACAACAAGCCTTGTCAGTTTCCTCCTTCGATCTGTTCTCGTGTTACCATGCCAATGGGCGAGATATTGAACCGGTGTATAGAGTTTAATGTTTAGTTTGTGCTTACTGATTAGTTCTCGTTTCCATTGCAGGCCACGGTTCTGATAATAGCCACTACACCTGACCCAGAGGCAGGAACTCCACTACCCCCAAACGGAAGGCAGCACGTGGGAAACTGAGCGGGGAGTCTCTTCTCAACGCTATCGCGCTGGGTGGTTATTTGTAGAAGTATCAACACGAGGTGTATCGGATATCGACGAAGAACAAGTAGTCAGATACTCTTATCATTGGATTCGCGTGATGCAGCGCGAGCATCAAGACGATGTTCTGAAAGTGGTAAAGCCGACGTCTGTATTCGAGTCAGGAAGTAGTGTATAAGGACAGTACTCGTCGGTTCGTGTGTGATGCTGGCAGGTAGGACGGACATGTCAAGATTGAGTGGCGATTAAGAAAGGCAGGATGCACGACACAGACGGCAGGACTGCCATCCTTAGTGCCCCGCATATCTCCGAGCACAAGCTGCAGGCCTTCCAGACACCGTATGTGAAGACGAACTACGAGCCGTATGTTCATGATGCGGACCCCTACAGCGATGGCCTGGACGGAGACGACTTCAGTGATCACGACTCGCACTATTCGGAAGATCTCCAAGACAATTTCGATAGTCTCGACCCTCGACAGATCGTCGAGACTGTTCCCGATCTCACTCAGCAGCTGTTGAACTTTACCGAGATGGTCAACGCGGATATCAAGAAGTTCTTTGGTCGGAATAAGAACGAGGAAGACGCGTGTGATATTTACGAGGACAAATGGAAGCCTACCAAGTCTGGCAGGGAGCTGTACTATGCCGATCTGTTGCGGGTAGCACAAGGTGACAACGACGTGTCCAGGAGTAAGGTAGAAGCGAGGTCCCCTGTGCCTCGTGAGGACCTTGACAACAGGCACACGTTCAGCGGCAAGCTGGATGAAACTATGGGCCTGGGACCGTTCAGAGAACTGTTTGACTACGGCATGCGACCAGTAGTTATCGAAAAGGACAGCAAATTCAAGAGATTGAAACGGGTACGATTAGACGAACGCAAACAGGCGGAAGCTGTTCCAATGCATGACCGGAAACTGCCGTGTTCCTTTTGGCGTGAGCCCAGAACCAAAGAAACTGAAAATAAAAACGAATTACCTCCCCAGACAGGGATGCTCGGTTCTTCGAAACCTCCGGACTTCAGTGACCTACTTCAGAGTTGGACTGGAGGTCACGCTGACTTTCCTGTGGAGATGCCATCTGATGGAAACATGGACTCCAGCTCACCAGCCGTTATACAAAACTTGTAGCAGACATTTGTATCATGATTTTATTTTTACTTTCTTTTTCGTGTACAAACAGCAATGTTGGACTGTGCTTCAAATGGTTATTTGTCTATATATGCTTCAACAGGGTACATTGTAATATCACTATCATTTTATACTGCATTATGATCTGGTCATATTTTGTTAACTAGTCTCTAGTAATATAAAATTAATCTGGTTAATCTTTTGAATAAGACAACGTGTTTAGTGTAATGTTTATTGCCATGACATTGTCTCTGATTACAATACTAGTATACAATTACCCGCCATCGATATCTCCAGTAGCATACTTCCGGTTGACCTGCATTAAATATGTCTCCGTTTACCGAAGAAAGTCATCTGATGTAGTAATCTTTTCTAATTCGTGAAACCTCTTGTTTGCAATGAATCAACATTAAGGCACACGGTCATTATGGCCAATGGAATATGTCGTAATATAAGTAAGAGAAGAGCTTAAATGCATGGCGGCTGTAGCGGTACCGAAAATTAATATGAAACGAGAGTATTGCATGAATTAATATAAATCATTGGAAACATCCAGTGTATACCATGAACACACTATTTAAACTTTGGTATGTACGTGACATGTGTAAGGTATAATGTAGACTCTCAATAGTCTCAGAGGATGAAAGTAAATTATTTAAAATAAATTCTACTGATGGGTATAATATTTATATGAAAGGAGCCTCTGAAAATCTTTAACCTCAGACTTGCTTTTGTCATGGGAGGGACTTGGAATAGGAGTATTTGGTTGAGAACAGGCTCTGTGACACAGACTAGGTATACTGCGTTCCTGTTGTCTACATGGGACAACACCTCTGTCCATTTGTTTCCTACAATCAAGCTCTAAATGCACGTAAACGATGTATCAAACTGTTTATAATATTATAGTCCAACCATGACATTATAGCGATAGTATACATACATGTATATCCATAACGTGATAACTCATAGGCTCGTGTATAGTAATATGTATACCCTTCCGTCTGTGGTATATGATATTCTTTGATGCTGGATTATGATCTGAATGCCCATAGCCCTTGTATATTCTACACGAATTTGACGCCAATTTCACTGCCAGAGTGATTATAACTATTAATTAATGAGTCGTATTTTGTTATAACTATAATAGGATATCAATATGGACGACACAGTTGCTGCATATTTGTACAATATCAAGTCAGTGTTATACTGCCGTGTCCAATACTGATTTAATTTGTTTCTTTCCATTTGCAAAACCAATTCGCAAATCCGTACCATAACATAACGCATTCATGTTCTGTTGAATTTAATTATTATTGCATCGTAAACGAAAGTACAGTGAATGTTAAAAGCGTAATGTACAATGAATATTTAGAATAAAGTAAATTAAAGCCAACCGTTATATAAAATATTGTGTTTGTCTTTTCCCCATCCATCTGTACGTCTTCATTTCATCGAGTAATGCTTAATTCAGAAGCAACAGCAAATCTGCCTGCGATATTGGAAAGTGTTTGCTTTTTAATCTCATCTAGCTATGTACATGCACATGCACCACACTATGCCACGGCAAACTGAGACGTACATTGGAATTGGCGTGGTTTTCCAGGATGGTCGTATCAGTGTTAGCACCAGTTCCTAGATTCGGAGGAGGTATATATTTTTTTTATCGATTTATCTATAATTTCCATTACAAAGAACGCATATAACAAGCCACGCTCTGGAACCATCCGAACAGTGGTCGAGGTAGAGCTATATGGGAAGTGTCTATTAAGATAAATAAAATAAAATATTTTTTAAAAACCGGGTATTGGTGCATATCGGTGATAGTTTGAGAAGATAGGTCTTTGGGTGTGTGGCGGTAAAGTATATACTGGTAAAGAATTATGAACATTAAAGAAATCCGTGTACGATCAGCTGCTTGATTCGGTTATTGTTGAGAACAGTACATGTATAATAGTCTAGACTTCCAATATATCAAATTAGATTCGCAAATGTAAAATACCTTGCAATAGTTACAAGCTGACATTAAGTTGTAAATTCTGAAGTTAAACTTTATAAAACAAAATTAGTGGAATTTGAATTGATAAATTTGGAATTGAAATTGAAGACACAAGATACTAGTAACTTAAACATAGATACTAGTATTTTAGTTTGGCTATGCAATGAAAATGTGCCGTGCTATAGCGATGTTGCGTGTGTCTTTGTACGTATGCATGTATGAATGCAATATACTAGTATATTCTTGTCTATATCAATGCATAAAGGAATATGATGAATAAAATCAATATCGTTCATCTTTTTTGTTTGTTTGGTGTTATTAAATCGATAATTAGAAATCGTATTTATGTGGAATTGAAATTGAATTGTAATCGTGTTATTACATGTAGGTATGGGGAAATGGAATTAATGTATAAAAAGATGTATGGAATTGGAAGAGACAAAAGGGAATTGACTGTAATTGTAATCGAAACAGACAAAATGGAATTGACTGCCTGGAATTGTAATTGAAACAGACAAAATGGAATTGACTGGAATTGGAATAGAAACAGACAAAATGGAATTGACTGGAATTGTAATTGAAACAGACAGAATGGAATTGACTGGAATTGTAATTGAAACAGACAGAATAGAATTGACTGGAATTGTAATTGAAACAGACAAAATGGAATTGACTGGCATTGTAATTGAAACAGACAAAATGGAATTGACTGGAATTGTAATTGAAACAGATAAAATGGAATTGAGTGGAACACATCAAATGGAATTGGAATTTAATTGAAAACATGGAATTTATCCCATGTATGGTTCCAATTCAAGAACAAGAACATTATTAAAATTAAGTTAAGGTAATGAATAAAGTAATATTATATGAATCAAAATGAATAAGTAAATTTGACGATAACAAAAGAGGTGTGTTTACATCCAACACGATAAACAACACATTTTCTCGGGACATAATTATTCATAAACAGTTAATTGAATTAAAATTTGAAAAGTTTCTATGAGATTTATATGTATTTGTGTCGAGATTAACACGTTTACACTTTTATTTCAAGTAGCCAGACGAGTATACGAATGCCAGAAACATATTATATACATCGAATATTTGGAACAATCAACGTACGTGTTATCCTCATTGCAAAGACATGCTGTTATGGGTTATCAATTAAATCCCCTCTTTTGAATCTTACTCAACTATTTAACAATGTACGTTTTTATTAATATGCATACGCCAAGGATGGGCTAGATTCTGATATCACGGTTAAGGGTTTGGGTTAAAGATCCATTACTACCTGAATCACGACACGTGATGTTTGCCGTACGTGTCACGCACGTGCAGAATACAGAATATTGAGTCAGCGAGTTAATCTCAGGATCCATCCCGACTGATTACGTTGTGGATATGTTCCAGTATACACGTCTGCGAAACCACACTCGCCATTAACGGCAATTGCTTTGTCTCGAACGGGGTTATCAACTTCTGATGTAAATACGCCATTAGTTGGGCGAGAGAGGGGATTAAAGGCACAGACACAGAGAGAACGGGACCCTCCATTCCTGTCTTCCTGGGTACTCTCGGAATCTGAGAACATCTGCCCTTTGTAGATGTCAAGGGACAGTTGCATTGGATTAATGTTGTTTGTAATCTTAGGTAATATAGTCGTCTACACGCTTACACAGAAACACGTACACGATTACTGGGCATAAAGTAAGACTCACGTTTCATGGCAGACAGACAGACAGACAGATACATATATTAACGCCTCACTCATGGCGTAAAATACACTGTACATAGTACAATAGTACTGTCTTTAGATAATATATGGCGTCAATATTCTGCATTTGGGATAAGCATTGTATTTTGCGAGCATAATACCTATTGTGCTTATCCCGAAACCAGGATATTGACGATATCTAAAGAGAGAAGGGTAATAATTCATTCAACATGCATTGGCAATTTGCATCTACTATCATGAAATTAAAGTGGAACAAACTTTCAGCGAAACGTCTGCGGCAGAATGAATTAAATTGAACATGCATGTAGCTGTCAGTCAAATGTGACGTTTCCACGGAGGATGGGAGTATAGGCCAACGGATAAACTCTTAATTACGGATATCGAAAATATCTATAGGCTTTATCATGCCAAGATCTTGAGATATTGCATGATAATATACTAGTACTAGTATTCGTATATTAGTCATTGGCTTGGCTTCCTATACGCAGTGTACGACATGGAAACTAGCACATTTGGACATTAATCTTACCTTCGAATATCCTCTGAGTACACTTAATAAGAAGCTAGCTACGTTCCTGCTAGTTTATCTACTTGAAATATAAGTGTTAATCTTGACTCAATTAAAATGAGAAAACAAACAAAACATTAATAATTAATCACATTTAATCGCAGTTAATGTAAAACATAATTAATATATATTTTAAAATATATTTTAATACTAGTAGTTAATTAACTTGAAAACACATATATTTTCCATCTCGTACTCGTAGTGAAGTCAAGAGCGATTTATTTACAAGAGTACGAAAGTATTACACTATTTTGCACAATGTTAATGTTGCATATCAAAGCAAATATATTTAATACCCGTTTCAGTTTACTCTATACACGACAGCGTATTAGACAAGTTCGCGGACCCAGCGTGTAGCCTACGAAGACAAGATAGTAGTTACGGAGATGCGGCACTGTTTGTTTAAGTTTACCGTAAAACTAAGGTAGACCTAATCCCTATTGATGTGCTGTGGGTGGGCGTGTCGTCAGATTCAGAATCACCTGCGTCAACACGAGAGGGATTTGAAATTTCATTTAGTTATTATAAATGTATTGAATAAATACCCCGTGAAGACCTCGTCCATTAAGTCGGCAAACACCACACGGCGGAGGGCCCCGTCCCTCCCTGATCTCTGGGCCCATTCTCACCCACACCACCCGTGGTATTACTAGCGAATAAAGATGAGTAGAGGCACCCATAAGACAAAAATCAATTGCATACCTATGGGGTTACTCTAAATGAGACGGGATAACTTGGCGTGACAATAATGCCTTGTGGTTGTGTATATGCGAACTGTGTAGAGTTTCTTTGATCTTGAATAAAACAAACATAATATTACTTTAGGATCCTTGAATTTAAGCTTTGAAGAAAAATATACTAATACCCGAATTTGTATATAGCCTTAGATGTATACTTGTGTGGTATTAAACAGCACATACTGTACATGTACATGTATTCTGTATTATAGGTTTGTTTATGTTTTTGTTTGAGGATTTTAAATTGGGATTCAGAGTCGCTTTTAATTACTAGTTCGTTCATATCAGGACGTGAGCTTACACAGGGATGAAACCTGATACAACCGTAGCACATAGTCTTGTAGGAAACCTGTGAAGACCGTCTGGTACTGACGAACCAGGGATGCCTGTTGCCCAAAGGCCTTGTGACAGCAGTGAGACGAACGAAAATAAAATATCTGTCTGTCTGAATTGGCCTCGCTACATGTACCTATACGCAGTATACTCATGTGGGTACACATTTCATTTTACCAAAAGCAAACACCTTATTTGCTTTTAACGACACTGAAATGCCGGAAACTAACCACATTTGGACATTAAGTACCATTGCGAATGAAGTTAGCTACGTCCCTGGGCACTGTTTCACAACGTTTATAAATCACATCCTAAGTTAGGATCTAGTTCGTTTTGAAGGGATACAACTTGTGACATCATCGTGAAATATTTGTTACAAGGTTAAAACGTTTATTTTCAATATTTTCATTCCAAGGGGCTGGGTTGAATTTTGCAAAACTCCAATCTGATTATATTTAGTTTTAGTTTTACTTTAGCATTAGATGTGCATGTAGGACTATGCTCTTTTTAATGTTCACAGAAGCATGCAAGCAAATTACAGAAATACGAATAAATACAGCTGTATTTCTTTAATAATATATAAAAATGTTTCGAAATAATACAAACTTACATAGTGATGCAGGTTAAACCTGCATGTAACATGGAATATATCATTATAAACATGGTGTGGTGTGGTGTATGTAAATAATTGCAAATATTTGAATTAATTAAACATCTTATACGATATAATAATTATGTACTAGTATTTAGAATTTGGATACTTATTTTCGTTTCCCAGTATTTTAGTGGGCGTAGATTCTGAAATAGCCATTGGGTGGCCAATCCAAAAATTGAATCAATATTTCCCACCAATCATCATGCTGAGAGCTGAATATACTGAGACAGTGTATTTATAACCTCTATCCACAGACTTCGTGATTGGCAGTTCAATAACTATACATTCCGACGTTCAGAAAAGCTTGGAGAAACGGAAACAACTCCCCCTGTTCCGAGTGATATCGAGAAATAAGGAAGATTGCATATACAGTGGGCAATATAACAGCTGTTCTATTCTGTTGTTAGGATGTCTTCTTTTGATCCGTTGATAACTTTATCTAGGTTATTTGTATAATGTCTTTGATGACAATATTGTGTTAAATTTTAGGTATGTAACATCGCCCAATTACAGACTACAGTACATGTACATGTATATGAACATACTTATTGAAATAATAGTCAGCCTTATAGAAAATATATTGTCAACGATTTAGTTTTATTTCACAAGAATGATATTAGTATAAATTTGCTTACAATAATTTACACTGATTGACGTACAACCATCTAAATTATATTCAATAGTACTGTAGCTTGCACAGTTGGTAGTAATACTAATTGATGGATTAATTGCACGGTTCGTGGCAATATATATTATAGGATAATTTTGTTAATTGTTTCTGTTCTTTGTCTGAATTTGTATTGTGTATACCCTATGTATTCATGTGTTTTGGAAATGTATTCATGTGTTTTGTACCTAGCATGTTGTAGCTAAATAAATCGTTTGTCACAATGTTTCAATTGACAATTACATTATATTATGATCATGTTCGCCCTATAATAATAATAATAATAATAATAATAATAATAATAATAATAATAATAATAATAATAATAATAAGCTACAACGGATGTACATCTGCAATGGAAACTATATAATTTATTAGTAGTTATAAAGCCGTCATTCTAATCTTATTGGAACAAAATTAATATACTTGCATATCATATACTGTATTTTGCTTTACGTTTGTTTATGCATGTATTTATGTATGTACAGTATATTTAAATGTGTGTGTGTGTGTGTGTGTGTGTGTGTGTGTGTGTGTGTGTGTGTGTGTGTATGTATGTATATATGTATGTAGGTATGTACATGTACAAATGTATATCTAGACCAACATGGTATAAATTGTATACTAGTATACTACATTGTACTAGCTATGCCAGTTTGAATGGCCATTGGCATATCATTTGAATAGCGGTTATTTTAATAAAATATTTCTTACACGTACATTATTTAAATTGTCTTTTATAATTTATATTTTTCTGTGTGACAGGTGGATATCATCATGATATTTATATATCAGTTTGTGATAGACTCACAACAATACGCCTACAGTAACGTTGAAACGCAGAAACGTAATGCAGGCATTGGACTTTGACTCGCAAACATCGCCAATTGTATTCGGACAATACCGTTGACCTCACGTGAGACTTAACAGAGAACATCCAAGCATTTTCAGCCATTCTTAATGATAATGCCAGCTATTTCGCATAATAGGTTTGCCTGAAAAAAACCCATATCTATGAGGTCTTTGAACCCAGACAACGACTAGATGTTGTATCCACGGAAAAGGTACATATGTACTTTGTTCCGTGTTCCCGTAATTCTGGAGGATGTTAGTGAGATAGACGATATATCGACGTTCGGTGAAACATAGAAACAACTTACGCCTATCATATCTGTGTACGCTGCATCATGAAGGGGCGGATTATCAGCGTGACCCATCAGTAGAATTTATTAAAAATAAATTACTTTAACCCTCTGAAATTACGGATAGTTTATCATACAGGCTAAATCATGCAGTAAAACAGTCTTTGGACATATGACTGACCCCCCAGCCAGACATTAGTCTGGATCCGCACCCTGGTAACTCACATAATA